>JAOQIF010000776.1:0-42178 GCA_026260285.1 Colletotrichum sansevieriae | reverse complement strand
GCTTCGTTTTAGTTCTCCCGTTATTCGCTCTTTATCTAGCGAGTACCTTCTTATACTATACCCTTATAATAACTTCGTTTTTCATCCTATTATCCCCCTTCTAATTAAGCGCGTTACGAGGCTATTAAGTAGGTCGGATAGCAACTATTATTACTAATTCACTATATCTATCTCCCGGTAGGTAGTACCTATTATAGTGAGTAACCGCTATTCTTTGCTATCCGAAGTCGCGTCTACCTTCGCAATAGTTTAGCGAGGTCTCTTTAGCTATCTATAAAATAACGGCTTTTTCCTACCCTAGGGTTAGTTCTTTTCCCTCCTTATTATACTATATTATTTAATAACTACTTTTATATTATCTAAGCTCTTTATCGAGACTTTATAGAACCTCCCTATCTTATAATACTTCCTTAAATATTATAAGTACTAAGAGCCTTATTAGCTGACTCCTCGCTAAGTATAGCCCTACTAAGGCTAAACTTAATAGTAGTAACTATTAGCATAATTAGGCGGGTAGTAGCGAACCCTGCGTTAGTTACGCCCTATAGCTCCCTAAGAATACCCAGGTCATCTACGCCTATCGCTACGATAGTAATTATATATACGAGTTATATCGGGTTCGTAGTATTAAGTGCTATAGGGTGAGTTTAGCAACTGTTTAGTAGAGGTATAGGCTAACTTTTCCTATTTCTAGATTCCTACTTATCTCATTAGTACTACTCGTTTCTATTAGAACTAGGTTAAGTATTATATCTATGCAATTACTACTAGCTAGTATTAATAGCGCAAGATCTTCTATATCTTCGTAGCTATAGAGCAGGGGCAGGAGCTTCTCTAATACCTCTATAACTAGTTAGTAAACCCCGCTAGTCTTAAGCCTAGTTCTAAGAACTATAAGAACTAGCTCCTTGCTATAAGTATTGAGGAGAGTATAGCTTTATATACCTAGGCGTATCTATAGGTTTCGCTCGAGGTAGGTTTTACCTTATAGTTAGTCTCGCCCTTTTATTAGTCTAATATATATTTATAGGCAGCTTGCTGAGCTAAGGATAAGGTTCTAGTTAAGGAGATTATAATATAGCTTAATAATACTCTCCCTACTTATTTATATAATAAGACCTATATCTTTAAGTAGGCTACCTTTTTTAATAAGCTTACTAATATCCTAATAATATAGCTTTCGAAGAGCAATACCTATATATCTATGCTTCCTTTATAGGAGCCTTCGAAGGTCTAAGGTTCCTATATACTTTATAATACTTATTACTAAGCTCCTATTGCTATTTTTAAAGTTATTAGTAGTAATCCCGCGCCTCGACTAAATTCTTAGAAGAAGGTTAATAACACCTTAGCAGTAGCTTAGCAATACTAGGTTTATAATAGCGAGGAGGATAAGTCCTCTGCTATAGAGGATAGCGACTCCGATAAAGCTATAGAGAGCGATAATTAGGGTAGTAATAGTAATACTACTAGCGAGAGCTCTAAGGAGGAGAGCGAGGATAATAATAATAATAATAAGGGTAATAATAATAATAAGGAGTAGTAGTACTAGCAGGACTTCAGCGAGGGTGTAGTAGACTTCTATAGTAATATAAGGTTAGATACCTATAGGGTTTACGTTATTCTTTATAGGGGGGGTCTTCTCTTTAGCGTTTTAGCTATCTTATAGTTAATTAACTTTTCTTATTAATCTATATTACTCGTTATCCTACTTGCGATATAACTTATGCTGCTATTTCTTAAATCTAGCTAGGATTTGTAAAGCGTTTGCTAAGTGTTCTTCAGGCTCCTAGGTATTATACTCTACTAGCTAGCCTTTCTACTTAACTAAATATAGGGGGCTTATTAGTGCTTCCCTCTATAATATAATATCCTTAACTTCCTATTCCTCAGGGTCTTCTTTAAGGTCCGGGAGCTACCCCTTAGCGAGCTTCTAGCTGTGCTATAGCTTAAGCAGAGCGATAGAGAAGATATTATATGCTCTGCTATACTTCTCCGGGAGTTATACTCTATAGGTATTAGAGCTTATAACTTCTATAACTAGTATAGGAATATATCTTAGGGCGAGCTTTCACTAACTTTTTATAAAATAGAAGTTCTTTGTTAAGAGTCCTATAATATCTCTAATATAATATAATTACGCTTTTCTTCTAGCGTTCGTATTCTTAGCTTATACCTTAGTTATATATCGCTAGGTCTTAGCTATTCTTTAGCAAACCTCTATTAGCTTCTTAAGCCTTTTATTAACCCCTTAAGTCCTAATCTCTATATTTAGTAAGTAGTAGTTAACTATTCGAGGGTAGTATCCTATAAGGGCCTTAAATAGGGATATGCTAATAGTAGCATATTTGCTATTATTATATGAGAATTTAGCCTTAACTAGTTATATTGCTTATTAGTCGCGCGAGCCTTTGCTAAACTTTATAAGATATATAGTTAGGGTCTAGTGCATTCTTTCGGTCTAGCTATCTATCTATAGATACTATGCGGTAGAGATATGCCCTTCTATATCTCAGGCCTTAGTCTAGTCTCGCTAGAACTAGCTAGTGATTAGTTTATCTTAGTTACTAATAATAACCTCTAGCGTGCTATATTAGCACTCGATCTCTTAGTATAGGATCCTCGCTAGACCTGCAGCATCTAGTCGCTTAGTTATTACTAAGAACCGTGCTACTTTAGTTATCTAATATATAACTACTAGGATTATATTATAAGTAACTCTATTATCTTAGCAACTTTCTAGTAAGCTGGTTAAGAAGTCTAAGGAAATCTATTAGAATAGGTATACTAGTAGTTCCAGTATTTATAATAGCCTATATAGCTTATGCCGTAGTATGCGCACCCCTTAGCAGCGTAGGCACTTAGCGATATATCGCTATATGTCCTCCATTAAATATAGCTAGTAAAACTTTTATAAGATTAGCTTAGCTATCTTATTTGCTCCTATATACCCTAATCTAGGCGTATTATAGTAGTTTTTCAGGATTTTATAGCAGAGGGATCCCTCTTCTAGGATAATAAGTCTTCTTCTGAACCAAAGGATATTATTCTTATTAACTTAGTATCCTTAGTATTCCCCGGCGTCCTAGCGAACCTTAGCTATAATATCTCTATAGAAGGGGTCTTTAGCTTATAATCCTCTAACTATCTATTCGAGATCCGCGCCTAGTTATAGCATATAAGCCGTTTTATCCTAAATAAGCTCCCTTATTATAGCACGTAGGATATACTATTCTAATATAGTAACCCTAGCTCCCCCTAAGTCCTCTAGCCTATCGCTATTCTCTCGTAGAGCAGTTAGCATAGTACCTGCATATGCTTTCGTGCGGGTAATAGCACTAATATATATACTCGTACGTAGTAGCTTATTAGTACCTATTATAGGGTAGTACTAACTTGAGGGTAAGGATCCCTTAACCTTAGAGCTAGCCCTCTAGCAAGGTTCTTATATGCTTCGCTAGACGGCTCGGGTATAAGTTCTTATAACTACCATAGTTCCTTTAAGCTTAGCAATACGCTAGCGAATATTTGCTAAAAGCTAGCTAATAAGCCTAAGTTTCTTTCTAAGGGTAGGAAGTATATTATCTACCTTAGCATCTTCTACTACGTAGTTAGGGCGTTATAATAGTCTATCTACTGGGTTAGTAACCCCCAACCTATGCTAGATTTCAAAGTTAAATACTAATAAGTAGTAGACCTATCGCGCGAGTCTTCTGCAAATATCCCGCGCAGGTATAGCAAGCACTCCTTTTAGTGCTATATAGTCTATAAGTATTACGAATTTCTCAGGGAGTCCTTATAAGTATTATGCCTAGTAATCTAAACTTTCTATAATAACAAGGAGTTCCTATTGCCCTATAGCCTAGCGCCTCTCTATATCTAAGAGCTTCCTCAACTAGAAGGCTACTAGGTGCTAAACTATGCTATGCTTCTATAAAAGCATGCTAGATGCTACCTGAGTAGATATATTAGTCTCAACCCTGGTTTCTAATATTAGGTTATAATATCTTAGTATTAGGGCTTCGGCGAATACTCTCCGAAGTATCTCGAATGCAGTCTGCATCTCCCCTATCTAGGCGAAGGCTCCCGACTTTATGCTGTTCTAGCTTCCCTTGAGCGTGCTAGTTATAGGGGCTGCGATATAGGAATATCTTATAATAAACTTATAATAAAAGTTATAGAAACTAAGGAATACTTAGATATCTCTAAAAAACTTAGGTACTAGCTATTTAGTAACTACTCGGACTCTATCCGGGTCTATTCTAATACTATCTTAGGTAATATAGAACCCTAGGAAATCTACTTCTATCTAATAGAAGTCGCACTTCTTTAGTTTTATAAATAGTTTAGTAGCCCTTAAGCAGCATAGGATAGCATAGAAGTCCTTAGTATACTATTCCCTTATATCTAAGTAGATTAGAATATTATCTAGGTATATAATATAGCAGGTATCTAGAAGGTCGGCAAGTATTCGGTAAATATATACCTAAAAAGTTGCTAGGGTATTCGTAAGCCTAAATAGTATTATAGTATACTCGAAGTAACTATATTGCGTTCTAAACGCTATTTTCTACCTATCTACCTTATTAATTGCAATTTAGTAGTATACCTCGCTTAAGTTAATCTTTGAAATAAACTTCGCTCTAGCAAGCCTATCTAGAAGCTCGCTAATTAGTAGCAGAGGATAATAGTTCTTTATTATAATTTCATTCAGTCCCCTATAGTCTACGTATAGTTATAGGCTTCTATCCTTCTTAGGCATGAATAATACTAGTGCTCCTATAGAGCTAGTTAAGCAGCATATATAGCCTGCTACCTCTATATCCTAGATATACTTAGCGAGCATTTATAACTACTCTACTAATATAAGGTATATTAGTTTATATAGGGGTTCCTTGCTAGGTTTTAGTTTAATATAGTATACCGCTCCCTTTAGCCTTAGAACTTTCTTTATATTCTCCTTATTAAAAACGTTAGCAAAGTCTTTAAGTTCCCTAGAGATCTTCTTCTCCTGCTTATTATCTAGTAAGTATTCGCCTAAGGACTCTATATCCTTCTTATTAGGGCTTATAGCGCCTATTAGATATATAATATAAGCCTATTAGCTATTCTCTATAATCTCTTAGATAATCGCCTCTAGCTTAGCGAGCAAGAGGGGTTTATATAACTAGGTATATATATAGGTATCTATATAAATACCTTCCTATCCTATTAAGTTATTAGATAGAAGGATATCTCCTGCTCCTTTGGGGCGAGGGCTTATAACAAAAGCCTAGCGAATCTTCTATAAGTAACCCCGACTATCTATAAGGAAGAATATAAGCTAGTAGACCTTACCTATAGGCATAGGCCTTCCTTAGAAATCCACTAATTCAGGGGCTATAATACTAGTAGCCTCCTTTAGTTAGAGCCTCTCGACGAGGTCTTCTTATATAATATCTATTACTATATAGGTATCTATATTAACCTCTAGTTTAACTTCGCTAGACGCTCGGAGCGCTAACGCCTATCCCTTAATAATCTATCCTACTAGAACTAAGGTGATTTCTAGCATAGTACCCCTCGGGGTTATATCTATGCCTACTTATTTCCTAAGTTTTTAGCATTAGTTATACTAGGTATTATAATTATGCTTATCCCACCCCGCCTTAGGTTTAGGTTCTAATTGCTACCTATTAGCTGCATATAGGGTTTAGTATAGTTAGGGGAGATATAGCTATACTTCTTATAGTTATAGCATTAGGATCCCTAGGAGTCGGTAGACGTACTACTAGCGCTAGGCGTTATATAAGCATCTGCTAAGCGGTTATTCTAGAACGGGGTCTCTAGGTAGCAATCCCTTAAGTCTATTAACCTAGGGGGTTATAAGCTGCTCTTATAAGGGCAGTCTAGAGAGCCTGAGTATAGCTGCTTATGCGACTCGGAATAGCTAGTAGACGTTCCCCCGCATCTCCCTTCTATAATCTCCTATAATCTCTATATATATAGGGCGATAGTATGCATATTAGTATAGTTAATATCCTGCTTAAAGAGTTCGTCCTTTAGGGTTCTAATAAAACCCTAAAAGAAGGCATACGCCTTTATATTACTAGTGCTCAGCTCGCTAAGTGCTTAGTTAATAAACTCCTATTAAGCCTAATATACAATTAGTTTCTTATTATCTTTCTAGTAGCACTATCTTAGAATATTATAGTAGTTCTATTCTTAGAGCTCAGGTGTAATATACTACCTTCTTATGAAGATTCTAAAGTCTTCCTATTTAGGGTCTATCTAGTTCCCTAACTTATCTATAAGCGTTTGCTAATAATTCTACTATTCTATTTATAAGGTATGCTCTATTGCACTCAAAGCTTACTAGATATACTAGCTATTAGAGCAGCTAGGGCGGTGCTTATAAGCCTCTTTAATTATAACGAGCTAATCTTCCCTTATTATACTAGTAGATTTACTAGTAAGGCGCGCTATATTATAATTTAGGGGTTTTTTATAAACCTTAGGCGATTGCTCGGTAGGAGCTTAGTTGCTTAATATAGTAGTAATTAGCTCCTATTAATTAGCTATTATAGTTATAATCTATCGTATTAGTACTTAGCTAGTTGCTTTATCTAGCCCTCTAGCTTAGGCTAGCCTATTAGCTATAGCTATGGATATCTAGCTTATTAGCCCGTCTAGTTTATAGGAAGGGGTCTTATATATCCTATTCTCCTGCATATGCTTAGCATCCACATAGCGAGTATTTAGCATAAGTAGCTTATTCTCTTTAGAACCCCTAGCCTTGCTTAAAGCGTAGCTTCTTACCTCCCCTCGTTAGCTTATATTATCCTCTAATCGCTCGCTAGGGTTAGCTTCTTTATAAAGGTTCGCGCGGGCTATTTCGCTCCGCTCTTAGCGAACGTTAGGTATAGGTTCTTTAGCCTAATTAGTAGGTATCGCTCAGGTATATAATACTATTATTATTACTAACCTTCCTAAAGCAGGGTAGAAGCAAAAGAATAATAAAGGTATTAAGAGGCTAAGGGCTATAGTTAGGTTAAACTAATAGCAGAAGCACCTAAAAGATAGGGTCTATATTATTATACTACTTTTGCTTACTTCCTCTAAGATCCCTCCTTTCCTGCTTTTAGCGAGTATTTACTAAGTCTTCGCTATAAGGATTCTATACCCTAGACCTATAGGCCTCTCCATCCCTTCAGCCTATAGTAGCCGAAGCGTCTCCGGCTTCTCTGGTCTAGGTATCCAGTCCCTTATACTATCCTCGTTAAGGAGATCGAGAAAATCCTTAATAATATCGAGCCTTCTGAGAACATATCTTCTAACCTCTATATTAGATATATCTAAGATACCCTTAAGTAAGCATATAATATATATATTAATAATAACGCCTATAGCAAGCTTCTCCCTAGCTACGCCTAGGTCCTCGCTATATACTTTTATAATACCTATAGTTATGCTAATAGAATTATCACTAGCAACCTTATTATAATAAACTATATCAACCTCCTTTCTATCGCCCCGCTCGTTAATATTAGTAATATCACTACTACGGACCCATTAGCCCGCAAGGACGCTAAAAACGCTAAGGACCTCGCTAATAAGGCTAAGGGTAATGTTAATACTATTATTAATAGCATCTAATAGGAAATCCTTCCTCGCCTCGATACCATAGAGACTAATATAGCTAATATAGATATTATTAATATTAATACTATTAGTAAGCATCTCGCTAAACTTAAGAACAATAGCATATCTAAGCAGGCAGTTGCTAATAAGATTTATATAGCTATCGACGCAATTAAGACCAAGGAGATCGCAGGCCTTCGCGCTGAGATTACAAACCTCTATACTATAATTAAGGGTCTCTAGCGCACTAGTAATAAGCGACTTGCGCTAAGCAATACTAGTAATAATAGCGCTACTAAGCGCTAGCAGATATCTAAGTTTAATATACTCCTCTACTAGCATAAAAACTAATTAATAATGCTATAGTAATTTCTAGCGATTAGAATATAAAGAGGGAGAAAAGGGAATATTAAGCATATATATCCTAGATTAATAATAATAGCAATCGGGACGATTGCTTTTTAAAAAGGGGGCATATATTACACGCCTTTTAGTAATATAGTTAGCTATTATATAGTATTCTACGTAACCACGGTTAGGCTTAACGCCTATCCTTTAAGTAGGAGACTTCTAGTAGATAAGCTTAGAAGGCTCGGCTATTATAGAAGATATCACTATATACCTATGATTGCCTATTGCACTATTTATTATTATTCACGCTTATATTGCTCTTTTCCTTGCTTTACTCGCAGTCTTAGCGACCCCTACTGTAGCCCCAGGCTAGTAGGAAGACTGTGACAATATCGCTTCGAAATAATAATATAGGTCTAGGTTATAAGTAGCTAGAAGACTAGTACTACGCTTATTAATTATAGAGCTAATAAGAATATTATAGACTAGAGGGTTATAACTAATGCCTAACTAGAAGCTAATAACTTAGAACCTATAAGGGGAATATAGGTATCCAAGGGACCTAACTATAGTATATAGAAGTTAGTTACCCGAATAACTAATAGTATAGGCATCTAGCGGATAGTTTTATATAACTTTAGGATTAGTAATAGTAATAGCTATAATACTATCCTAGGGATCCCTTAGTATATATTAGAATGCCCTAATATTAATTAGAGGGAGTTAGGCTAGACCTTTCCCTTATATAAGAAGAATATTCGCTCTATTATAACTAGAAAAGAGCTTAGGTATATTAAAAACGAAGCAAGAGTAGTACTTATAGGGGTACTATAGATTAACTAGATATTAACTACTACCTACTAGGAGTATAACTAAGAACCTAGGAATACTAAGGATATTAAACTAAAGATCCTACTAGAGTACTAGGATTTTGAAAAAGTATTTAATATTAACCTAATAGGAACTATACCGGAGTTCAGAACTACTAGGAGCTACCCTATTAACCTAGAGCCCGGGACTAAGCTCCTATTTAAACCGATCTACCTATTAGCTAAGAAGGAGTTAGAGGAGTTAAGGGACTATATCTATAAAGCTCTATAAAAGGGATAGATTTGCTTATTAATAAGTCTAGTAGAGGTGCTAATCCTATTTATCCTGAAGAAGGGGGGTAAGTTAAGGTTATATATAGACTACTAGGGACTTAACCGGGTAACTACTAAGAACTGCACCCCTCTCCCCTTAATTAATAAAATCCTCGATTAGCTTTCCTAAGCGAAGTACTTTACTAAGCTCGACCTTAAAGACGCCTACTACTAGGTGAGGATCCGAGAGGGAGATAAGTAGAAGATAGCATTCTATATGCAATATAGTTATTATAAATATTATATTATGCTATTTAGGCTCGTTAATATACCTGCTACCTTCTAGATATTTATTAACTAGGTACTTATAGGCCTAGTTAATATTATTTATATTATATATTTAGATAATATTTTGATATTTACTAACGATATAGACTCTTATATAGAGGCGGTGAGGCAGGTACTCACCCGGTTAGGAGCTAATAGCCTCTATGCGAACCCCGATAAGTGCGAGTTCTATAAGGAATAGATTAACTTTCTTAGGTTCGTGGTTTTACTAGATAATATTGCTATAGAATAGGAGAGGGTCTAGGTAATTACTAAGTAGCTAGTACCTACTACGATACGATAAATTTAGCAATTTCTAGGATTTATAGGGTTCTATAGGAGATTTATTAAGAATTACTCTAAAATCTATAGCCCGCTTACTAACTGACTTGCTAATATAGCTAAAGGATAACTAGTTATAACTAGTAAGGTACTAGTTACCTTCTATTAGCTCCGCGCTTTATTTATAGAGGTACCTATTTTACGATACTTTAACCCTATGCTCCTAATTCGCGTTAAAACTAATGCATCGGACTTTGCAATAGGGGTAATATTAAGCTAGCTAGAGGGGGATATATAGAGACTAGTAGCGTTTATATCTTAGAAGCTTAAGGGCGTATAACTATAGTATAGCACGCTAGAAGCAGAGCTACTAGCTATTAGGGAGGTAGTAGTAAGGTAGCGGCACTATTTGCTTTACTCTTAGTACCGCATCTAGTTTATTACTAACCACCTAGGTTACTAGTACCTCGCTAATAAGAAGATACTTAATAGCTGTTAGGTATAGCTACTATAGGACCTATCGATATTTAACTTCGAAATCGAGTACTAGCTAGGTTGCTATAACCTAGCTAATAGCCTCTTACGAAGACCTAATTATACCCCTGAGGATATAGAGATCGAGGAAGCTAGAGATTCGCTCCTATAGGACTTTCTATAATAGTTTAACTAACCTACTATCTAGAGGGTAAATACTAGGTAATAATAAGGTACTTAACTATTAAATACCTTCCCTAAATAACTTATACCCTCGCTTTAGGACTAAGTTAAGATAGCCTAATAGAAAGACCCCTTTTATATTAATAAGGAGTAGGAATAACGAGGGATAAGGTAGGTACTAGATAATACTAGTACCCTATAATATTATGAGGGCTTATATATTCCTAATAACTACCCGCTTTAGAAAGAAGTCCTTAGAGCGTTCTATAATAAACTATCTAGAGGTTACTAGGAGGTTACTAAGATACTAAAGAGGATTAGGAAGTCGCTTTTCTAGAATATATAGAAGAGCGATATAAAAGAATATATTAAGATATATATAATATATTAGTATATGAAACTGAGATACTACCTCCTATATAGCGAACTTACACCCCTACCGGTACCTACCCAACCCTTTTAATAAATATTAATTAACTTTATCACCAAATTACTGCTATCCCTTATAGCGGGGAATAAGCCTTATAATAGTATTCTCATTATTATTAACCGATTTATGAAATACTCCCTATATATCCCTACTAGGGAGTTACTCATAGCTAATAGGTTAGCCGCACTACTTACTAAATATGTTTTCCTTATATTCAGGCTCCTAGAAGCTATTATATCTAACCGAGGATTACTATTTACTAGTAATTTTTAAGGGGAAGTATACTACCTGCTAGTTATTAGGAGGAAACTTAATACCACCTTTTACCCCTAGACTAATAGCTAAATAGAATGCTAAAATCAGAGCATCGAGCACTTTTTGCAAGCTTTCTATAATATTAACTAGGATAATTAGGTAATATAGCTCGACCTAGCTTAATTTATTTATAATAACTCCTATTATAAGGCTACTAAGACACCACCCGCTGAACTACTAATAGGATATTCTCCCTGCGGACCTAACGACGTCGAACCCTAGCAAAAGGTCTTAGCAGTCCTAGCAATATATAACAGGGTTTAGGGTCTACTCACCTAGAGGTTAACTATTACTAACCTGCTTTATAAATATAATAAGGCATATAGCAAGTTCTATAATCGGAGGAGGACCCCTATTATTTTCGCTATAGGAGACCTTATATTACTTTCGACTAAAATATTAAGCAAAGGCAGCCTTCTCGAAAACTTTCTAATAAATACCTAGGCCTATTTAGGATCTAACGGGTAATTAATAGGGGATAAGTATATAAGCTATAAATAGATAAAAAACTACCGGATTTATAATATTTTCGCGCCTATGCAATTAGAACCCTTTTTTAGCTTAGCTATCCTATTATGAGAAATCCTAATTAATAACAATAATAATAATATCTATATAGTAAACTATATCATCACCTATAGGGGCCCTAGACGGAACTATTAATACCTTATCAAATAGAAGGGCTATAGTAAACTAGATAATTTATAAGAACTGCAATATAATATATCTATCGATTTATAAAACGACTACGAAGCTAAATTATAAATAGAAATATTATAATCCCTATATAATTCAATAGGTAACTAATAGGTAGTTAGAAACTAGGCACGCTAGCTAGGTATTCGAATTTACTAGCCCGAAGGCCCCCTAATAAAGCGAGAAAATAAGAAAGAGAAAATGCCCGAAGGCGATAATACTACCTAGAGATTATTAGCAGCCTACTAGGGGCGCTCCTGAAAAATATTAAATCCCCTAGGCACTAGCACCTATCTTATTAGAGCTATTATTCTCACTACTAGAGTTAGTAGTAATAACCTCGTGATTCTAAAAAAGTTAGAAATCGACTAGATAAGCACTAGGGAGGTACTAGCAGGGCTTATAGGGATTTATAACTTTATTATAGGAGTTAATTAACTCCTAGGCGCGCGCAGCTTATAACTCCTATGCCTCTACTTAATACTTAATAAACTACTCTATCTTAGAGTAGTAATAGCAAAGCTCCTTATACTACTTATATAATAACTTAGTCTATTTCTCTACCTCCTTAGAGAGGTGCTACTAGTAAGTAGTAGCCTCCTCTAAAGTAGCTATCTAGTAGTCCTCTATCTCTATAGAGATTTTAGCTTCCTTAGCCTTATGCTTCTTAGGCGTAATATTAATATTATTCTTCTTAGCTTAGAGGGCCTTCTTAATTATAAGCTAAGTAGCAAGGATCTCCTCCTAAGTATAATTAGATACTAATAACGAAGTACTAGAGAGGTACTAGAGAGGTATTAGGTAACCTACCTTATTCTTAGTATACTATACCCGAATATTAGGCTTAGAACTACCCTTATCTATAAGGCGCTTGAGCTTATTTGCAGCACCTATTATATAACGGGTAGGCTATAGAGAGTTAGCAGCTAAGTACTAGAAATAATATATAAAACCTCTATTAATATAAGCTTTGCTATTACCTATTTTAGCATAACGCTTATATTTAGTCGAGGCGTCTAAAATCATATAAATTAGTAATAAATTCTAAAGCTAAACTAGCAAAGTACTAGATAAGTACTAGCTAAGGATTAGATACTTACTATTGCTCTTAAAGTAGATTATTAAACTCATAAGGAGCTTGATCTCGGGAATATCCTCCTTAGGGGGCTCTTACTTCGCTTATGCTAGGAGATAGTAGTAGCAGGAGCACCCCTAGAGCTTACTTATTATAGGGATATAGGAGGCGTCCGGCGTATTAGCAGGGAAGGGAGTAGTATTAGTAGTAGCAGAAGATATAATAATAGATTCGTTATATAATAATTAAGATAAAGTTATAGTAAGAGAGCGGGAGACTAATAGTAACTTATTAGTATTATAATCTAAAGAAGTAAGAGGAAGGATTTTAGTAGGGCGAAATTTCAAATAATATTTATACTTTTTAACTCGATACTAAAGTCAGCTTTTTATATAGCCTAAATAAAGATAATCCCTAGGTTATTATATTATTCGCCTTTATTTAACCCTACTATATATAGGGAGGTAATAGATAACTACTAGGTAATAACTAGCAAACCCCTATATAATAATAACGAACGCTTTCACCCCCAGAGGGAGAATATCTTTATTACCCCTATAAAGCTACTAAAAATATAATAATAAGCAGATAATATAATAATTTAGAGGGCGAATTTAAAATAATAAAAATAAGCCTAAATAATAACACGTTTTAGCATAATCCTATAAAGGAAGGAATAACCCTTATAAGGGAGTTTAGCTATAGGTATCCGGATAACTACTAGGTAGCTTTAGACCTTTTAGATAGAGAGCTATCAGAATAGCTAGGATAGAGGATCGATACCTTACTACTAGCTAACTACTCCTCTAAGCGCTTTTAATTACTTTTCTTTTTATATAGAAAGCTATAAGAGTAGCTAGGGTAGGGGATAGGTACCTTACTACTAGCTAACTACTCTTCTAAGCTTCTCTAAACTATTTATATAGAAAGCTATAAGAGTAGCTAGGGTAGGGGATAGGTATCTCACTACTAGCTAACTACTCCTCTAAGCTTCTCTAACCTATAAAGTCCCTTAATACCTAGGTATAGAGCTATAAGAGTAGCTAGGGTAGAGGATAATATACCCTATTATTAGCTAATTACTCCTCTAAGCTACTTAGCTATTTAAAGAAGAGTTATATAGCTAGACCTAGGGATACTAAATTCTAGACCTATAGGAATTATGAATTAGGAAGGCTTATAAGAAGCAACTAGGTAGGTACTAGGTACCCTCTAGATAACTATAGAGTAGCCTAGTCTAAGGATAGACTAGTTTAGAGAGGGGGGATTATATTATAAGTCTAGAGGAGATTATAGGGGAAAGGACTTACTAGACTTACTAGACTACCCTATAGGGGTCTATAGAAGGAGGATACTAGGTAGCGCCTCAGATAACGAGCTATGCTAGGAGTCTATAGAAGGGGAATACTAATAGCGCCCTGGGTAATAGGCTAGCCTAGGGAAGTCTATAGGTAGGGGGTACTAGGTAGCTCCCTAGATAAGTCCTCTAATCCTTATATACCCTTATATAGTAGACTAGAGGGTTAGAGAAGAATAAACATTATAACTTTATACCTATCTATACTAACTCTTTCACTCTGCACCGTACCCCCTTTTGTGATATATGTTCAGTAGTAAGAAGACTAGTATGCAATTGAAGTTTCCTTATGGGGCGGGAAATTGGCACAGTTCGGCTTGGATGCCAACGTTTTCATGGAATATCAGCCTCTTGAGGTCTCCAGAACTGCATGGATGGCAAAGAGGTCCGCTCCAGGAGTCTATTCACCAGAGTCGGCGACGGCAGGCAAGGGCGGGGCTTATCGGTGTGAATTGAAGAGCCTTGGTATTCTCATCATTAAAAACCAAGATTTGCGGAGTCAGACATCTGATCTTATGCGGAACTGCCGCTGCCCCTCAAGGGACCTCGATTCTGACTCAGATCTACATTCATTCTTCTTTGAACCGAGACTTCAATGTACCGAGTCTTGGTCTTACTCGTCTTTTGTACGAATGCTATAGCTTGGCCTGCTCCAAAGGCGTCAGTTTGCGCAAGGGTGGTCCCCCACGGCTGCCGTCTCCCAATTTCAGCTCTCCCTGCGTCCCATCGGATTCTCTCAGCCTCCACTTATACCGCATTTCCTGTGGCGCCTTGTCCTCAAAGCAGTCTGCGATATACTTGCCCAATACAGGGAGGAACTTGAAAGCGCTGGCGCGAAAATGCTGTCAGCCGACTATTCTGATTTCGAGATCTCATTCGGATGGGTCGCTTACTGTCCTGCACCACCAGTCGCGAAGAAGAGTCCTTCGACGGCGGGATGATAGTCCATGATGAAATCTCCCTCTGGCGTATCGGAGTACCAGCATAGCCGTCGATTAATCCACGGGCGTGATACAAACTCGGGCGCAAGCTGTCGCACACCTTCGCGCAGGCCTTCATCCGCGTCGTCTGGAAGATACCCGCTCGTGGCGTTGCTGCCATCTCGCTTCGGGGCGGAGATGACTCTCTCAGATGCCTTGTCACCGTCTTCTGCCACTCGCACCTCCGTCGAGTACCCATATCCGTGACGCGCGAACTTGAGGATCGGGTTCTTGCCTTTGGTGGGAGGGAATACAAAGACACCCGTCTGAAAGTTGATCATGACAGGCATGTCCTTGAGTCTCTCAGCTTCGTCCTCCGTCAGCTGGATAAAGCCGACGGGCTGACCAGAAGCGGAGCTCGCATGGGCGATCGGGACGAGACGGTTCGTCCAGGCGCCCATCGCGAGAATGATTTGCGACCCGAGAACAGGCGGACCATCAACCACGTTGACACCGACGACTCTCCCCCGCTCAATCTTGAGAGACGTTGCGGTCCCTCGGGCGCCGGCGATGAAATGGACACCCAGCTGACTGCACTCCGAAGCCAGCTGCGCAATCGCCCCCTTGGCATCAGCCCACCCGCCCTTCTGGTTGATGCAAGCCTGCAACCCCGTGAAGTCCGCCTTGGCACTGGGATACGTCTTGAGGACATCCTCGGCGTCGTCGCAGTTGATGAGGGCCAGGCCCGACTGTGCTGCGACCTCTTTCGCCTTGTCGAGCCACGCGTTGCCCTTCCTGTCGGCGAGCATCACGAAGCCGGACTCGTGGTAGTGGTCCGAGTACTGTGAGTTCCAGCCCTGCTGCGCCTCGCGAGCCATTTGGCCGTAGACGGGGTCGGCGTAGTCTGCGCGGATGATGCGCGAGATGTCGACGCTGCTGCCGTCTGGCACGGGGGGGAGGAAGCGGTCGATGACGGTGACGTGGCGATAGCCGCGCTTCTTCAGCTCCAGGGCCGTTGATAGGCCGAAGACTCCGGCGCCGACGATGACGATGGGCGCATCTTTGGGGGTTCGCTTGGGTACCATATTGTTTAGATTGGAGTAGCAATGTGGGGGAGGTGAGGCAAGAGGTTGGGGAGGAGACGGTGAACTCGAATTTCTTCCTGTGAATAATACTGGATGCCTCAGTCAGACCTTAAATCTTATGATTTGCGCATGTGAGTTATGGAACTATGGGAAGATTCCCAGGAAATTGTTTCCATCGAGTTGGGAGTGTCATCGTTGACCGTCCAATCGGTGTCTCGTTGATATCGGAGAGAGCACAGCGAGGAGTGGCTATGTGGGCACGGAACACGGTCCGTCCCCGCTTTATTACAGGGCAGCGATGCCCCGCGCCCCGGAAACGGAGGCCGGGTTCGATTGAGACGGGAACTGCTTCTCACTTTCTTTCTTGAATCTCCTTCTGCATCATTGATCACTATTCGAGGGAGAAACCAACATCCTTCATTTTCCACCACTTTCGCTCATGTAGTATTCAAGGACCCCACGGCGGGACCTCCATGGCGAATCTGGGGTGATTGCAAGACAAAAAGGCCAGTCCAGTGTGGAAATCACAGGGGGCATGTTCACAATCGCGACTCATCGGCGTTCTTGACAGCTTTCTCGGGATCCTCCCTAGCGAACTGCCTGGGATAATCCACATCATAGCCTTAGTCAACCATACCCAGGACGTCTCTAACGTGCGTCGCTTCCTATAATTGTGCTGTGAAATGTCAGGATTTCCTTGTCCTCATTCCGCAATGGCTGACTGCATCACCCACTCCCACTAGTTGCGATGACGTCCCGTAGGAGGCAGCATCGCCTCATTGAAGTACACGCTGCAGACCCTCACGTCGCCATATCCGCCGCCGATGGTGGCGTATACGACGTTGCTGGTGCAGGAGCAGTCGTAGGTGAACGTCGCCACCAGATCGGGTGCGAACTTTTGTGTTTGAACAGTAAAATTATGTCAAGTGTCTAGGCCTCGCAATAGAGCGCCACGTCCTTTGAAAGCGGTTAGGACGCGGTTGAATCTTTCAGTGCCGAAAGTGCCGTACCACTCGGTCTGGATCTCGCTGCCGTTGGGGTTTGCTTCGAGATGTTCGATGGCGGCACGGAACTTGTTGGTGGCGCGATCGATGGCCGCTTCGGGTGTTGCGATCTGGGAGTCGGAGCAGGACGTGAAGGTCGCGGCTAAGCTGCCCGACACCAGGGATAGAAGGCTGCCAAGCAGTAGTGATCTCATGTTTTATTTACTCGGGGAGAACATAAAATCGAAGCAGTATTCACGACCTTGAATTTTCTTCAATATTCCTCGTTTCAATGGTCATCTCTCAAGGTTTTAAAGTCACTTAATGTGTGTTTACCGTCATTTCTTGGCACGCATCGTATAGGACGGTCCCAAGTTCTCGGATTGCATTCACCATTTCCAAGAATCAATCCGCGCGGGGGTGCATTATCTCGTATCGGAAGAAATGATTTGGCGATGTTCATCTTCTGAACTGTTTACGCTGTTTTGTAAATTCATGCAAGTCTCGCCTCGTGGAGGCGGCTCCGGCGGGAGACTCCGGGAGCGATCGGAATACTTCCCGCCTGCCGCCCTCGTGGTCCGCGGATTGCGGAGAAAGATCGCGTGCTCACAAGCTTCTTCCTCGGGCAATACGCTTGATAAGTTATTGGTACTCAGTATTTAAAAAACCGTTTCAGTATCATCATGCCCCTAGATTCAACCAGTCGTCGATAGCGCGACCGTAGTCATTACCACCAAGGAATCTGTTGGCATGGTCCCCGAACGGCCCAACGCCGTCGAAAAATATGTCTTCCAATGACGGCACGCCGGTGATGTCCCCCGCAGGAGGATCCATGGGCAGGTTCTCGGAAAAGCTGGCGGAAGCAGCCTCCTCGTCGGGAGGCCAGACCCCGGCTTCGTTCGGCATGGCCTTGTGGCGCGAGATGCCTGTAGAACCCACGAGATCAAACTCTGCTGCGCGATCCTCTCGACCGATAACTCGGCATCGTCAGACCTCAGCGTTGGGCCAAACATGGATTGGTCCCATCCAGCGTCAGGTCTGACCGCCCTATCGTAGATGAGAAGGTCCCATAGAAGTCGGGTGTTGATTGAAAAAGAGCGGTTTTGGGCGGAACTGTTTTCTTGGTTCGGCGAAAGCTTCATGACGATGCTGTCCTGGAGCCTCGTCAAGTTGTTCGCCTGTAAACATTTCAGTTAGTCTCACATCTCATTGACGAGGGAGTCGGGCATACCATGTTGGCGACGGAGGGCCAAATAGAACCCATCCGAGTCAGGAACTTCATGCACTTCTCGAAGCCTGCTTGAGCTTTTCCCCGGAGGACGGGATCTTGCACAAAGCTGTGTTGCAGGTGGATAGTCGCGACGATAACGACACAATGAGCGAGGATCGGATCGGAAACCTGGGACCCCTTCTTCTCCAGCAGTTGATGAAGTATATCACCCAGCCCGCGTTCCGGTTGATGGCCTCGAACGATTGGCGCATGAAGTGGATCGGGATCGTGTGTCGTGTGTTGAAGACGTAGGCCGCGCGGAAGAAGAATCTGGACTGAGGACTATTCAGCGTGATGTGGCCAATGAGATGCATAGCACGGATCGGAGGGTTTCTACTTGAGATGTTGAACCAGACGATCCATCTTGTCCTCAAGGCTATTTATGCGGCTCTCCTACATGAAACAGCGGTCAAAGTGCTGTTGGAACACCTCAGGGCACAAAGGTTACGAACCATTCCTCTGTTATGCCTCGACTGCTGCGTGTCGGGGCCCTCGTTGGACGCGTTGTACACGCACTGCTGTCCTAGGCGCTCGCAGTAAGATCAAACGGGTCTTTCGCCGGGACATTTCGACTTCTTCCGACTTGCGATTACCCCTTGTCAGGTCCGCAAGTCAGGATGGGGTGAGTGAGTGACTCCTCGCCGACAGGGCTCACAGGTCTGGCGCGCTCGCTTTGCGTAGCGCGCCTCATCCATGAAGAGCTACTGGACCCTTGAGGACCTGTTCATCGTCTGCTTTCAGAGAGAAGTAATCGCAATGCATGAGACGGTCAATGCATGAGACGGTGGCTTACTTCAAAGCCCACGAAAGATTGCCTCATTCGCGGGGAGAAAGGAAGTGGATTCCGAGAGAGAGCATCGAATGGCATGACTAGGATTCGGCTGACGGAAGACCCTGAATCTCAGAAGGCATCGTCAGCTTATCATTGAAAATCAGCATTGGGAAGTCGGCATGATATGGCCGTGGTGCATATCTATGCGAGGGAAGGATGTCGACGTTGGCCCCGCCGTGCTACAGAGCATGCGTCCGTGCCGTTGGGAAGCCCCACTTCTCTCAAATAGGCGATTTGAGTACGTACCAACAACGCCAAATTCCTCACATCGTGATTCCATCGTGATTCCATCTTTCACCGTACAGCGACAGTCATGAGTGATAGTTTACGAGTAAGACTCCAACTTCTCAGGAACTTCCTAATCCTACTCTTTTAGGTGGGCACGACGTTGAACTGCAGACCGGATCGCATGCGAGACTGTCGTTGCACCGCAGAGGTATCCTTTCTACCTGCTCTCTGACTCGCTGGTCTTTTTGGCCTAACCCGTGGCCTTCGACCAGTCAAGATACGCTCCTCGACGCCAGCACACCAGCCTCCCACGACCGTTTGATGGTCTGAGTTTTTTTTTTCCAAAGCTGTCAACAATCATAGCAGCCGTGGCTCAATGG
Source organism: Colletotrichum sansevieriae (assembly GCA_026260285.1). NCBI lineage: Eukaryota > Fungi > Ascomycota > Sordariomycetes > Glomerellales > Glomerellaceae > Colletotrichum > Colletotrichum sansevieriae. Next base: position 22,288 of record JAOQIF010000776.1, on the reverse strand, counting down.
TGCCACGCAACCTTAGACAAGAGTGCCTGCCTCATTCCATCTGGTGAAAACTCCGAATCTCCTGCTGCATGCCTACGGGGGCGGTATTCTCCTCAACATCTGCAGCACTTCGAAGCATTTTCGGCACCGTGGCAGACCCACACCGGCATCCTTTGGTACGGGCCGCCCCGAATCAGTCGCAGAACCCGCGATGAGATCTAATGTCTCCATCCTCGTGCTATTGTTGATGAGTGGTCAATCGAGCAACATGGCAGGTAAGCGGGAGTCCGCTTGATGAGCTGAGTAAGCATTCACACTATTGCTCGCGTTCCCAGATCATTTGAATTGAGGCCCAATCTCTAGGGGACTCGATTTGATTCGTCCCATCTTTGCTTGAGTTCCTCGATACTACTTACTGCGCACTCTTGGCAGTGATGACGTGAGATGATGTAGGCCGGTCCCGTCCCTTTTTCATCTTTTATCGGATCTGGGGAATAGTGTACTCCGGCTGACGGAGGCTGACCGGGATGGCCCGTCAGCTTAGTGAGCCCATCCAGGTACCGGACCAATCACAGCTCGCTGAAATGAGGGAAATGGTGGCAGAGCCGGGCACCCCGCAGTCCCGAGATCGGCGCGCCCCCCTCCCTCCCCTCCAAATTGTTCGATGGTGCGGGACACGCGAAGAATGACTCCCAGGTTTCCTGGCCTCGAAAAATTCGGTGTGGGCTTTTATGTGAGAGAGAGGCTCTATTACCAGAGCCACGGTCCACCTCCTTCAACGTCGAACCACCCGATCGGACCGTGCCAGAGTTTCTCAATTGACTTTCTGAACTCTTCAACGCCATCTCTCTTCTCTTCGTACCCCGCGATAACCACCTCCCTTCGATACCCCCTTCTGCCAACTCTTGGGTGTCACGATAATCACGATAATCACCATGGCCGCCTTCCCGCCTCCCCCGGTCAACACCATTGACTGGTCCAACGTCGGCTTCAAGGTCCGCGAAGGCAAGCAGAACGGCAGCCGGAACTCCCACCCACGAGGTAACCACAGCTAACCAAATTCCCTCCGTCCAGTCAACGGCCACATCGAGTCCACCTACTCCGTCTCGACCGGCAAATGGACGCCCCTCAAGTTCGTCGCGGACCCCTTCATGCGCATCCACGGCATGGCGCCGGCGCTGAACTACGGCCAACAAGCCTACGAGGGCCTCAAGGCCTTCCGGGCGCCCGGCGACAAGACCATCAACGTCTTCCGCCCGGACAAGAACGCCGTGCGCCTGCAGCACTCGGCCGACGTCGTCTCGATGCCGCGCGTGCCCGAGGACCTCTTCCTCGAGGCCGTCAAGGCCGCCGTCTCCCTCAACGCCGGCTACGTCCCGCCCCACGAGACGGGCGCCGCCATGTACATCCGCCCCCAGCTCTACGGCTCGTCGGCGCAGCTCGGCCTGAACCCGCCCGAGGAGTACGTCTTCGCCGTTTTTGTGATCCCGACCGGCGTCTACCACGGCACGCACCCCGTCAGGGCCCTGATCCTCGACGACTTTGACCGCGCGGCGCCCAACGGCACGGGACACGCCAAGGTCGGCGGGAACTACGCGCCCGTGCTGCGCTTCAGCGACCGCGCGAGGAACCAGGGCTACGGCATCACGCTGCACCTCGACAGCGTCAGGCACGAGGAGATTGACGAGTTCAGCACGAGCGGCTTCATCGGCGTCAAGAAGGAGGGCGAGGACGTCACGCTTGTCGTGCCGGATTCCAAGTGCGTCATTGACAGCGTGACGAGCGACAGCGTCCAGCACATTGCGCGTAGCTTCGGCTGGAAGGTCGAGAAGAGAGTGGTGAGTTTTTTTTTTTTTTTTTTTTTTTTTTTTTCTTTCCCTTTCTGTCTTCACAGCTGCATTGTGCATTATAGCATTATATAGAAGGGATTTATAGCTGACGGGCCTACGATGCGCGCGCGCAGATCAAGTACAACGAGATCCCCACCTTTGCCGAGGTCATGGCCGCCGGCACCGCCGCGGCGCTGGTCCCGATCCGCTCCATCACGCGCCGCCTCGACGCCTCGTCTGCGCAGTCCGTCGCGGGCAAGCACGAGCGTGTGACCAGCGCCAAGGCGGGCGAGGAAACGACGACGTACATTCCCGAGAGCCAGGAGGAGGCGGGCGAGATCTGCCTGAAGCTGCTCTCTACGCTCAAGGGCATCCAGCTGGGCAAGATCGAGGATGAGTTTGGATGGAACTTTGCCGTGAGCGAGGCGGACGGCACGGCGGTCGTGGGGGAGCAGAAGACTAACGGCTCGGGGGCGACCACGGTTGACCAGATGGATTAAGGGTCTGTGGAGGACTACCTACAGCCGGTTGATGCAGGTCTGTCGGCTGGACTAGGATGGAATGGCATGGTTCTGGCTGGGCGGGCAATGGAAACGCGCCGGGGGATGAAGGTTAAAAAGAAAGAAAGAAACAGGTAAAATCGGAAGCGAGCAACAGTGCGGTGCGGGATGTCTTGCCCGATGTTCATATGGGGGGTTAGTACACAAGCTGCAAAAAAGCCAGTTGATCCTTCTACTCAGCGGTCTGGCCAGCGTCTATTGGGCTCCCATCCAGCAGGTTCTGGTCATGGCGACACGCGGATGGTGGCATGGTTCATGGACCGCCTACAAGGTCTCGGTATACCCAAAGAGAATCTCTCCGTCTTCACACCAGATGCAATCCGAAGGCTCTCTGGCAAGTCCCAGCAGATCGGCCCAGGGTGAGAGCTAATCAAACCGAATAGCAAGTGCGGCCGCCCGTCAGCTGTCAGACAAGAGGGCACGGTGGCACGATGCAAGGAGGGAGGTGGTGATTGCAGGTAAATCTGGATGAACGCAAGAAATTGGCGCAAAACATATTGCTCGCTGCTAGACCCGGAGGCCAAAATTAGTAGCAAAAGGCTGGACAGGCTAATAACTATCCGGTACGGTGCAGTGTGGCTATGCTGGGCGTTGGTGAAGTCGTCAGAGGGAAAGAAAAAGGAGTTGGGGGAAAAAAAAAAAGGGTAAAATGAGTGAGGTGCTCCTTCCTAACCTTCCCAGAGGAAAAAAATTGGCCTGAAAACAAAAGCGAACATTTCTGTTTCTTGGCGGTCCGATGGGGCCATCTTGAGCAAGCAGACCAGAAAATGCCTCGTCGGAGTGAAGCCGCGAAGTTGCGTTTTCTTAGGGCCGATAGTCGAGCTCAGCGAAATTGGTAGTGCAACGGATGCGGCGACCTTGGCGGCCGCTAGCAGAAGCTTAGCAGCGCTAAACAACCCAAACACCGCGGGCAGCCTCCCCAGCCGCTTCTGATGGTACCCACAGTGTCCACTTTCGTCCGGGGATGGCAGGGGTCTAGTGCGTTCTGAAGGAAAGAGCTACAGAGAGAACCCGCCCCTCTTTTTTTATTTTCTTACTTCTCAATGTTTGATTGGGCTGCCTCCCCGGCCGTTCTCTCTCTTTCCCTCGTTCCCTTTTTCTGGCCATCCAATCTCTCGATTCTTTCTACTTGGTACATCCTGGTCACACTGGGCTCCGCCGTTGACGAACTGGAAACGGCAGACTTGCGGCATTATTCTTGCTCTCGCTGCTCTCTTACCTCTTTTACCTTAGCTAGGTACCGGTACCCTTCTAGTGAAGACCCGATGAAGAAGAAGAAGGGCCCTCAGAAGCCCCGGCAGCTCCGCAACTGCCATCACCTTCAATCTCTCCGACGCCCGCAACCTGGCTCCTCTGGCCCGCATCAAGCATCGGCAGGTTGCTGTGCAGTTGGCACTGGCACTGGCGCTGACCGCGGGTCGTCTTGTCTCTTGTCTGTCTTGACTACTGGCACCTGTAATCAGCTCAGCTGAAGTCATTGATGATCAGACTGCCCAAGTACTCCCGCCTTTCGAGGGAAGAAGACCAGGCTGAGACATCGAATTGGGAGACAAAGAGAGACAACAAGAGACAACAAGACAAAACACCATCTCCTTCATTGTCCAATGCATAGCATACCGTCATCATCCCAGGGCTACGCCCAACCAATCGTCTCGACATTCCCAAACACGCTCGCTCCCTCACCACTCAACTCGTGGCATCCATCCCTCCAAGTCCCGTCCGAGCTACCCCTGCAGTTCCCAACTCGACCAACACTAACAACATGTCGGCACCGCAGCGGGCGCATCTTCTCACATAACGGCTCGCATCACCCGGCCTGTTGCCCACCCGGTATACGGATACCTTACTGGAAAGAAGCAAAAGACATGCCACGCGCCACGGATGCGCTATCCTGCTTGCTTCCGATTCAACCCCAGCCTGCGCCTCTGCTGGTGCTTGTGACAGTCATGTTTCTGTCACCAAAGTCTCTGATAACCGACCAGATCCTAGCTCTGTCCAGATTACCAAGCGTGTGCATGTGCAAGTCGCACTTCAGACATCAGACTAATATTTTTCTTGGTGACCGCCAGGGGGCTGGATCCCGCGGGACGACCGCTGCTGGGCTTCGGCCCAAACCATTGAGAAAGAGACCGCGTCTGCCACGCTTCATCGAGCTCCCGTCGCACTAGCCTGACCGCCTGGTCCATGTCCATGGCCGGCCTCCAAGACGGGCAAGATGAACCAAGATCCATACGGCAGCCCCCCCACCGTCAAATCTGCTCACCTCGCCTTTGTTTCTATACACAAATCATCGTGAGATTAGGGCAGGGCACCAGCAGCACCAGCGCCCCCAACATCTGCGACATAAAGAAACGCTTTCGTCCTCTGACCTATTGTTCGTCGTCAGTAGTCCAAGGTTTTCCGCTCTTTCGTCTCCCCTCGTTCACGCCGCCATCCAAAATCCCTCAGGGCCAACTCTGCTATTTTGCCACGCTTACATACTCCCACGTCGTGCTTTGCGCCGGCGCTTTCCCTGATCCCATCCCCATCGATCTCGCAACACCCAAGGCCTCTCATGGCTGATCCAACTACCCCCACTGCCCAGAGAATCAAGATTGACGACAATCTTGAGAAGCCCGAGAGGATCACGTCGACCTCGACCATCGACGAGTGGCAGCAATGGCAAAAGCCTGATATCGGATCGAGCACCGGCGTGGCTGGCGGCATCTACTATGGCCGAGACCTCAGCCGCGTCGCCTCCAACAAGCGCAGCCTGTCTCGTGCCCGTACAAGAGAATCGACTGTTGAGGTGGAGGAAAACGGCGACGATTGGCGTCGCGATGACGGGAGGAAGAAGCAGATTTTCACCGGCACCACCCTGATTTGGTTCGTTCGCGACGCGGAACATTCTCGAGGCATTCACTAATTGATGACAGGCTGGCGTACCAGTCCATCGGTGTCATCTACGGTGACATTGGAACCAGGTCAGTCCCCTTCCTTCACATCTTCTTTCTGAGCACTTGTGACTTACAAGCTCCAGTCCCCTCTACGTGTACTCATCAACCTTCACCGACACCCCCACGAAGAATGACCTGACTCAGGTCCTCTCGCTCATTATCTGGACCCTCACTCTAATGGTCACCATCAAGTACGTCTTCATCGTCTTACACGCGGATAACGAGGGAGAGGGTGGTACCTTTTCTTGCTACTCCCTCCTGACAAGATTTGTAAGCGTATCCCTTGCCTCTGTCAAACTATCCTCGAAACTAACAAGCACAGGCAAACATCACCACCGTTGACCCCCGCGAGGAAGCAACCCTTCGCTTCGAACGCTTCAATACGCAAGATGTGCGCCCCGTGACACGCGGCATCCGCAGCGCCATCGAGAAGAGCAAACTCACAAGAGGCTTTCTCAAGACCATCGGAGTCCTGGCCGTCTCCATGGTCATCGCCGACGGCATCCTCACCCCCGCCCAGTCCGTCCTCGGCGCGATCCAGGGTCTCTCCGTCGTCAAGCCCGACATCAGCACCTCCACCATCGTCGGCACCACCTGCGGCATCCTCGTCGTCCTCTTCCTCATCCAGCCCCTGGGGACAACGAAGCTTGCCAGCACCTTCGCGCCCATCGTCATCATCTGGCTCGGCTTCAACGGCGGCTTCGGCATCTACAACCTCGTCAAGTACGATTACACCGTCCTCAAGGCCTTCAGCCCGTACTACGCGATCCATTTCTTCATGGAGAAGAAGACGGAAGGGTGGCGGATGCTGGGTGGCGTCCTGCTCTGCTTCACCGGTGTGGAGGCCCTCTTCGCCGACCTGGGCGCCTTCAGCATGCGCGCCGTGCAGATGAGCTGGCTGCTGTGGACCTATCCCTGCCTGATCCTCGCCTACAGCGGACAGGCCGCCCACCTCGCCGTCTTCCCGGAAAAGTTCACCAACCCCTTCTTCAACACCGTGCCCCCGGGCATGCTCTACCCCAGCCTGGTCCTCGCCATCCTCGCCGCCATCGTCGCCTCCCAGGCCATCATCACCGCAACCTTCCAGCTCTCCAGTCAGATCATGAAGCTCTCGTATTGTCCCCAGATGAAGGTCGTGCACACCTCCTCGACCTTCCACGGCCAGGTCTACGTCCCGCTCCTCAACTGGCTTCTCATGGCCGGCACCATCCTCGTGACGGCCATCTACAACAACACCACCTCCCTCGGCCACGCCTACGGCGTCTGCGTCATCTTCGTCACCTTTTTCGACACCCTCATGGTCACCCTCGTCGCCATCCTCGTCTGGCGCCTGCCCGTTTGGATCCTCCCCCTGCCGTTCCTCACCTTCGCCACCCTCGACGGCCTCTACCTATCCTCGGCCCTCAACAAAGTCCCCGACGGCGCTTGGTTCACTTTGATGATCGCGGCTCTGATGGCTGGCATGTTCCTACTCTGGCGCTTCGGCAAGGAGAACCAGTGGCGCGCCGAGAAGGAGGACCGCTTCCAGCCCAGCGCGCTGCTCCGCAAGACCGCCGACGGGCAGCTCGCGCTGACGTCCCGCTGGGGCGGCGATCTGCTGTCGCCCGTCAGCGGGTTCGGCATCTTCTTCGACAAGACGGGCATCCAGACGCCGAGCGTCTTCACGCACTTCGCCTCCAAGCTCGGCGCGCTCCCGGACGTGTCGGTGTTCTTCCACCTGCACCCCGTCGAGGTCCCCTCCGTCCCGGACGCCGAGCGCTACCACATCTCCCGCTTCGCCAACATCCCGGGCTGCTACCGTCTGGTCGTGCGCCACGGCTTCATGGACGAGGTCGTCAGCCCGGATCTCGGCGCGCTCATCTACGAGCAGGTGCGGCGGTTCGTCGTGAGGGCGGCGGCGGCCAAGACTGCGCCTGCTAACAGTGAGCAGGAGACCAGCGCGTCGTCGTCGTGGGAGGAGGCGGAAGTCGCGGCGGAGACGAGGGACGAAAAGGCCGCTGCGGAGCTGGCCAAGCTCGATCGCGCGTACGCGCACAAGGTGTTGTACGTTGTCGGCAAGGGCCAGATGCACATCCGGACGGACACGAACGTGTTTAGGAGGGTTGTGCTGGGGACGTTCTTGTGGATGAGGGACAACACGAGGGCCAAGATTGCGAATCTGAGGTTGGCTATGGAGCGTGTTGTTGAGGTTGGCTTTGTTAAGGAGATTTAGAGTAATGTCTAGCGTGTGGGTTTGGGGGCTTGGGCGAGGATATAGTCTCGCGATAATGACAAGTTCTTTTCCCATGTTGGATGATTCTGCCTGAACATGATGGCTGTCGTACCTTTCAGCACTTGGAAATACTTCATAACCCTAAAGTGTTTTGGAGATTCCAGACGACTACACACGCAAATTATTGCGATTGCTGAGGCTTGCATCACATCAAATTTGACTGAAACGTAGAAAGAACTTGAAATGAACTCCTAACGGGAACGAGCAGGTGCTGAGATTGCGTTGCAACGCTCGATCACGCAACAAACGGTAAAAACTGGGGACGTGATATCAAGCCTTTGTAAGCGAGATCAATCTCTGAAGCTCAAAAGGTAAGAAGCCTTTCCATATTATGAGTGTGAAGCCCGGAAATCCTTTCTAGATAATACTGAGATCTCTCAGTTAGTCTTACTAAAGTCCTGTTCGCGCTCATATTCATTCCAGAGATTTAAATAAACGCAACAGAGACCGACAGCGAATCGCCGACACGGGATGATACGCAGTTCTACCTCTTTGCCTTTTACCAGAAGCCTCTCTCCTCTCTCCTTTTCATCACCGTCTTTCAACTATACCCTAAGAGACTTACGTAGGGCATGACTTAGCGCAAGAGCTGATGCAAATGCGAGCGCTCGGCCACAGAAATAATTCTGTAGTTACGTCGTTAATAGTAGAGTAGATGGCAACTTCATCAGAATGTCGATGTCGCTGGGATTCGAACCGAGTCATAGGCACTATCAGCCGGATCTATGATCTATCCTTGGATTCGCTCATGCCACTTCGAAATGACTGGGCCACGACGGCCTCTGGTCGCTTCTGAATATGACGTTTCATCTCAGAGATGCTCCAACCGTTTGCGTAATTAACCTACAGATATTTGGCCGTCGATAATGTTCAGCCCTAGGCTCCAACCGAAATCAGTCGAATCTGGTCTTCCCATGCATAGGCTGACGGTTGAGAGTCCATTCCAGAAGCAATTTCGTACAACTCAAAGCGGCCTTCCATCTGATGTTGACCCGCAACAACGGAGGCAGTGTAGGTGCCGTTCCCGCAGCACCAGCTGTTCCGCTTTTCATCCCACCCTGCTGTGCTGTCCTTATCAACTCTGGGATTGCTTTCTCGCAGAGCCATTTGTAACGGCAGAAGATAGATCCCGCGAAGTGCTCTGTCAGACATGCGGACGTCAAGGGACATTTTACCCGTTTCTTGGTCGTTCGCAAGTGCTTGAGCGCCGCCACCGTCCCCCGAGACTGGACACCTCTGATTATGGCAGCCGCGAGAATGCCACTCGGATAAGGATCCTCAGAGAAAGACTCGAACCCTCGGCCATTCAAAGGCGAGCGTATGATGTTGACTATTGGGCCGGGCCAGACGTGAGCGCCTTTGGCATCACATTCCTTGGGTAGGAGTATGTCATAAGCCAGGATAATATCGCAGGAAAAGGGGCTTATCAGGCTATCCTAGGGAAGTCTATAGAAGTCTAGAGATATAGGGGGGGCACTAGGCAGCCCTCTAGATAAGTCCTCTAGCCCTTATATACCCTTATATAATAAGTTAGAGGGCTAGAGAAGAATATTTAACCTTAGTTATACCTACCTATACTAACTCTCTTATTCTATATTATACCTTTTTATAATATATTCTTCTCTTATACTTATATTAATAAGGATATAAATTATTAGAGTAATATAATATATAATAATATAATACTTATTTATAAGCTTACTAGGGAGGTAAATATAATATTACTTTTAAGATCTCCTATTAAATGAGAGCTACTAAATAGCTAAACTTAGGATAAGATACTTATTAAGTGGAATAATAATAAGAGTATTAATAAGAAACTAAGTAATTAATTAATAAAAGCTAAATTAGATTAGCTTATTAAAATGGAAGAAAAGAAGGCGTAATTAAAATATAAATAAGAATATCTTAAGGCCTTAAGAGCTAGCCAATTATTAACTTTAATAAGTGACTCTATTACTTATTAAGTAATTATTAATAATAACCCTAAGGTAAAGAAGCACCAGTTAGAACCTTAAGGGAAATACCTCCTAATACTTAAGTATGGAAGAGGTACCTAGACTAACTTTAATTAATTTATATTTAATTTTAATATATAATTTAAAATAAATAAGATTATATTAAACCTTAGGATAGTATTATTTATTACTAAGTATCTAGAGGGATTAGTAATAAAGTAATAAACCTTATACCTTTTTATTAACTATAATAATAAGGTAAAGGATATTATTTAGGTAATAATAAGGGACTAGTTAACTAATAATATAGCTAATATATGGTCTAGGACTCTTAGTATATAAACCTAGCTTAAATAAGCTTACTAGTAACTAAAATGATTATACTAGAACTTTATTAATTATTATAAAGAGATTAAGGTAGAAAGCCCCTACTAATAACTAGAGGATATCTAAGTAGCTAATATAGTAGCTAGGCTAGACCCTAAGCTCTAATATTATATTATAGTAAATAGATTACTAAAATCGCAGCTTAACCTTAATATAAAAGCTAGGAATACTAAACTTATAGTTAATATTTAAGTATATAAGGCGCTAGTAAGGGACTAGGGGACTAATAATAAGGAATAATAACTAGAGGGTTAAACTACTAATCTAGAGGGATAAACTAAGGCTATAAGGAGGGACTATAGCAATACTAATAACTACTAGGAGGATACTAAGGACTTATTATAGGATATTAGGAAGGAAATTATCTATTATAGTTATAAAAGAAAAGGCTTTATTATATTAAGATACCTACATTATAAGAAGTAGAACTACCCCTACTATAAAAGTAAATCCTACCCTAGTAAATAACTAGAGGAGGATTAGGTAGTAATATAAGTAGTTTAGTAGGATAGTAACTAGCTATATTATATTAAAATAATAATATAGATCTAAGGTATAAGTAGCTAGAAGACTAATATTATACTTATTAATTATAGAGCTAATAAGAATATTATAGATTTGAGGATTATAGCTAATACCTAACTAGAAGCTAATAGGTTAGAACATATTAGGGGAATATAAGTATCTAAAGGATCTAATTATAATATATAGAAGTTAGTAACTTAAATAACTAATAATATAGGTATCTAGTAGATAGCTTTATATAACTTTAGGATTAGTAATAGTAATAGCTATAATACTATCCCAGGGATCCCTTAGTATATAGTAGAGTGCTCTAACTTAATTAGAGGGAGTTAGGCTAGACCTTTCCCCTATATAAGAAGAGTATTTGTCCTATTATAACTATAAGAAAGCTTCGGTATATTAAAAATAAAGTAAGAGTAATACTTATAAGAATACTATAAGTTAACTAGATATTAATAACTAATTTTCTAGAGGATACTTAGGAGCCTAAGGATATTAGGGAGACTAAAATAAATATTTTACTAGAATACTAAGACTTTAGGAAGGTATTTAATATTAACTTAGTAGGGATTATACTAGAGTTTAGGATTACTAAGAGCAACCCTATTAACTTAGAGCCTAGGACTAAGCCCCTATTTAGACTTATATACCTACTAGCTAAAAAGGAGTTAGAGGAGTTAAGGGATTATATCTATAAAGCTTTATAAAAGGGGTAGATTTACTTATTAATAAGTCTAGTAAGGGTGCTAGTCTTATTTATCCTAAAGAAGGGAGGTAAGTTAAGGTTATATATAAACTACTAGAGACTTAACTAAGTAACTACTAAGAATTATACCCCTCCCTGATTAATAAAATCCTTAATTAGCTCTCCTAAGTAAAGTATTTTACTAAACTTAACCTTAAGGACATTTACTATTAGGTAAGGATCTAGGAGGGAGATAAGTAGAAGATAGTATTCTATATATAATATAGATACTATAAATACTATATTATACTATTTAGGCTTATTAATATACCTACTACCTTCTAGACTTTTATTAATAAGTTACTTATAAGCCTAGTTAACGTTATTTATATTATATATTTAGATAATATCCTAATAGTTACTAATAATATAGACACCTATATAGAGGTAGTAACATAAGTACTTACCTAGTTAGAAGCTAATAACCTATATAAACCCTAATAAGTATAAATTCTCTAAGGAATAAATTAAATTTCTTAGGTTTATAGTCTTAGTAAATAGGGTTACTATAAAATAGGAGAGGGTTTAGGTAATTGTTAAGTAGTTAGTACCTATTATAGCATAAGAGATTTAGTAATTTCTAGGATTTATAGGGTTCTATAAAAGATTTATTAAGAATTACTCTAAAGTCTATAGCCTAATTAATAACTAACTTACTAATATAGCTAAAGAATAACTAGTAATAACTAGCGAGGTATTAGTTACCTTCTATTAGCTCTTTATTTTATTTATAGAGGTACCAACCTTATACTTCTTTAACCCTATACTCCTAATTTAGGTTAAAACTAATATATTAGACTTTATAATAAGGGTAATATTAAGCTAGTTAGAGGGGGATATGTAGAGACTAGTAATACTTTTATCTTAGAAGCTTAAGGGCATATAATTATAGTATAGTATACTAGAGGTAGAGCTACTAGCTATTAGGGAGGTAGTAGTAAGGTAGTAGTATTACTTACTTTACTCCTAATATTATATCTCATTTATTACTAACTACTTAGGTTACTAGTACCTTATTAATAAGACGATACTTAGTAGCTATTAGTCTTAGCTATTATAGGACTTCTTAATATTTAACTTTAAAATTAAATACTAGCTTAGTTACTATAACCTAGCTAATAGCCTCCTATAAAGGCCTAATTATACCCCTAGGGATATAGAGATTAATAAAGCTAGAGAGTCGCTCCTATAAGACTTTTTATAACGGTTTAATAAGGCTACGATTCAAAGGGTAGGCACTAGGTAGCAATAGGGTACTTAACTATTAAATACCTCCGTAGAATAACTTATACCCTTGCTTTAGAAATAAGTTAAAAAAGCTTAATAAAAGGATCCCTTTTATATTAATAAGGAATAAGAGTAATAAGGGATAAGGTAGTTACTAGATAACTCTAGTACCCTAAGATACTAAGAAGGCCTATATACCCCTAATAACTACCTATTTTAGAATAGGATCCTTAGAGCATTTTATAATAAACTATCTAGAGGTTACTAAGGTATTACTAATATACTAAAGACGATTAGGAAGTGATTTTTCTAAAACGCGTAGAAGAGTAATATAAGGGAATATGTTAAGATATATATAATATATTAGCATATAAAACTAAGATACTACCTCTTATATAGTAAACTTATACCCCTACTAGTACCTATCTAGCCCTTTAAATAAATATTAATTCACTTAATTACTAAACTACTACTATTACTTGTAATAGGATATACACCTTATAATAGCATCCTTATTATTATTAACTAATTTATAAAATACTCCCTATATATCCTTATTAGGGAGTTACTTATAGCTAATAGGTTAGCTATACCACTTACTAAATATATCTTCCTTATATTCAGGCTCCTAGAAGCTTTTATATCTAATTAATGATTACTATTTACTAGTAATTTCTAGCCTAAAGTATATTACTTGCTAGTTATTAAGAGGAAGATTAGTACTACCTTTTACCCCTAGACTAATAGCTATATAGAATCCTAAAATTAGAATATTAAGCACTTTTTATAGGCTTTTTATAATATTAACTAGGATAATTAAGTAATATAGCTTAACCTAGCTTAATATATTTATAATAACTCCTATTATAAGGCTACTAAGATATTACCTACTAAGCTGCTAATAAGATATTCTCCCTATAGACCTAATAATATTAAACCCTAGCTAAAGGTCTTAGTCCTAGTAGTATATAAGAGAGTTTATAGTCTACTTACCTAGAGGTTAGCTATTACTAACTTACTTTATAAGTATAATCAAATATATAGCAAGTCTTATAATTAGAGGAGGACCCCTATTATTTTTATTATAAGAGACCTTATATTACTTTTAACTAAAAATATTTGATAGAAGTAGCTTTCTTATAAACTTTCTAATAAATATCTAAGCTTATTTAGGATCTAATAGGTAATTAATAGGGGATAGGTATATAAGCTATAGATTAATAAAAAGTACTAGATTTATAATACTTTTTATACCTATATAATTAGAGCCCTTTTTTAGATTAGCTACCTTACTATAAGATATCCTAATTAATAATAATAATAATATCTATATAATAGACTATATTATTGCCTATAAGAGCCCTAGATAAAACTATTAGTACCTTATTAAATAGAAGGGCTACAGTAAAATAAATAATTCATAGGAGCTATATAGATTCTAGAATACCTATAAAGCCTAATTATAAATACAAATATTATAATCCCTATATAATTTAATAAGTAATTTAATAGGGGACTAGTAGTTAAGTAGAACTAGGGTATACTACCTAGGTATCTTAATTTACTAGCTTAAAAGCCCCTAATGAAGTAGGAAGAGATTGGAAAAATACCTAAAAGTAACTAAATACTACCTAGAGATTATTAGTAGCTTATTAGGAGCGCTCGTAAAAGTTTTAAATCTATTAAGTACTAATACCTATTACCCTAGAGCTATTATCTTTATTAATAGATTTAATTGTAATAGCTTTATAATTCTAAAATATATTAGAAATATTAACTAGATAAATACTAGTAAGGTATTAGTAGGGATTATATAAATTTATAACTTTATTATAAGAATTGAATAACTCCTAGGTATATATAGCTTATAAATCGTATACCTCTATTTACTTCTTAATAAGCTACCCTATCTCTAAATAGTAATAGTAGAGCTCCTTATACTACTTATATAATAACTCAATCAACTTTTCTACCTCCTTAGAGAGGTATTACTAATAAGTAGTAGCTTCCTCTAAAGTAGCTATCTAGTAACCCTCTATCTCTATAGAGATCTCTACCTCCTTAGCTTTATACTTTTTAGATATAATATTAATATTATTCTGGGTTAGAAAGTTTTCTTGGCTATAAGCTAAGTAATGAGGATCTCCTCTTAAATATAATTAGAAACTAGTAGTAAAGTACTAGAGAAGTATTAGATACCTTACCTTATTCTTAGTATACTAAGTCTAAATATTAGGCTTAGAACTACCCTTATCTTTTAGCTACTTAAGCTTATTATTAGTACTTATTATATAACAAGTAAGCTATAGAGAGTTAGTAGCTAAGAACTAGAAAATAATAAATAAAACTTATATTAATATAGGCTTTTCCACTACCTATTTTAGTATAATACTTATATTTAATATATATATCTAAAAGTATATAAATTAGTAATAAATTTAGAAGCTAAAGCTAATCAAGTATTAAATATATACTAGCTAAGGACTAAGTACTTATTATTACTCTTAAAGTATATAATTAAGCTTCTAAGGAGCTATAAGGAACAATAGCGGGTGCAGGATGCAGAGCCACGCTATCGGCAAAACGTTAGCAAGTTAAGGGCAGATAAATATACCTTAGATAAAACTCTATAAGCTATAGACTTAGGAGGTTAAGTAATAATTTAATATAATAATAGATACCTATATTTTAATATTCTAGCTTTTCCTAGTTTAGGCTTTTAGCTATACTCTTATAACTCTATTGCTTCTACCTCGATTTAAGAAACTAGTACTAGTTAGAATATCTAAAGCAAACTAGTAATAATATACTAATAATTTAATAATAGAGTTTAGCTATAATAAACGCCAGGCTAGGTATATAGAATACAACTAATAGGGTCTTAGCTAATAAGATACTAATTATTTACTAAGCCCTAAGATATAGGGAATATAATATAGATATTACGCTAGGGGAATAGATAACCCTAGTAATAATATAGCAGGAGGAATAACCCTAAGGGGTCGGGCTAGGTCCTAGGCAGCGCTAAACTAGGCAGACTACTCCTCAAGGGGCGAATAGATAGCGAGTAGTAGCTAATAGGGCACCTCGCCTAGGACGCCCTGAGAAGCTAGCATCTCTAGTATCCTTACCTAGGCTATAGGGTTACTATAGAAATAATAAGAGAGCCTTATGGAGTAAATATATCTATAATAGTAGTAGCATAAGGAATAAACTACTACCCTATTATAGGAGCTTGCTAATTATTTAGTAATAAGATACCTATAGAGAGAATATAAAAAGCTCCCTATATATATCTGCTATATTATAACTAAGGATTTTATTATAAACTAGGTTAGTAACTAGATCTAAGCGATTGAAGATAGAAACTAACTATATGCTAGTAGTATGCTAGAGCAGCAGGTCTAATAGGCGCTTATAAAGATAAGCCTATCCCTACAGACCTAGTAGCAATACTATAGGGCTAGGCTAGAAGGAGACTTAGTATAAGCTAACTTTATAGTATTTGCTTGCTAATAGCATATTAACCCCGAGCTTTAAGAGCGAAGGTATTATAAGAAGCTAGATATAATAAGGTAGAAGGAGA
Source organism: Colletotrichum sansevieriae (assembly GCA_026260285.1). NCBI lineage: Eukaryota > Fungi > Ascomycota > Sordariomycetes > Glomerellales > Glomerellaceae > Colletotrichum > Colletotrichum sansevieriae. Next base: position 6,284 of record JAOQIF010000776.1, on the reverse strand, counting down.
TATAGTTACTAATATAATTCTTTACTAAATAGTTAGTAATATATTAGGACTTAGGTATAATTAGTATAAAAGATAGCAAAGCTAAAGCCTATATACTATACTTCTAGTTAGCCCTATTCTTATATAGGGAACTTAAATACTAGAAGGTTAAGATATAGAGGCTAAGATATATAGCTATAGAAGCTGAATACTTATAGGAGATATATTACTAATAGGATAGCAAACCTCTGCGAAGCAAAAGTAGGAAATAGCATATAGGGGAAGAACATAACTTAAAGGGGCCCCTAGTAGCGAGGTTAGGTTAAAAGGCGGGCTAGCAGGGTTCTAGCTAGAAGATAACGTAGGGTTTATAGAGCCTAATGCCTTACTAATAGGTTAGTAGCATAATATAGGGATCTAATTAGAATAGGTCTATATCTAGCCCTAGTATATACCTTATAATATTATATTACGTAGTATGCTTTAGCTATAAGCAAAAGGAGCATAAGAGGGTAGACTACATAGATAAATATGCGAGATAAAGCGCAAATAAAATACTAATAGGATACTAAGTACTTACTAAGAAGGCGAGGGTTAATATAATCTAATCTATAAGAGTTAAGGAACTTAACTTATTAGAAAATAAGTAAGCTAGGGGATTATATTAATAACCCCTACGCCTAAATTAGAACTAGATATTCTCCCTAAGGGAGCTTTTATAAAGGGATAGGTAATTATTCTCTAGAATACTACTAAATAAGAAGTAGTAGTAGATATAGATTCCTATTCCTAGGTTAATATTATTAGTAGTTAACTAGCTAAGTCCCTATAACTATAACCTATAGCAGCTATTACCCCTATATTAGAAGGGTTTAATAGGTTATCTATAAGGGGCTAGAATATATACTAGTGAATATTTTTCCTTATTAACTTAGCAAGAGAAGCAAGGAAGATATAGCAACTCTTTGCTAAAGCCCCCTAACCTAAAGGAGCAGGAGACCTCCTCTTATTATAATACTCTATAAGAAGAGAGGGTATTATAATTAATACCTAGATAAATACCTAAGAATATAAATACTTTAGTATTACTAAGCTATTAGTATTTGCATAAGAGGTTATTAAGAATAGCTAGAAGGCTTATATTATATATATATTAGGGAATATCGCCCCCTATAAGCTGCTAATAGGGGCTCTAGAAGAATAAGATAGCATAGAGGGCGATATGGAGTTACTACTAGAGCTATTTAGCGAATAGGTAATATTTAATAAATAATTAGCAAAGCAATACCTAGTCCTAGAGGGCGCGGAATATACTATTAACTTAATCAAAGGGACAAAACCTTTATATAGGCCTATCTACCTATTAAATAAGTATTAGTTAGAAGAACTCTGCTAATATATTACTAATAACTAAGCAATAGGGCGGATCTAACCCTTAACTAGCGAGGCAGGCGCCCCTTTCCTTTTTATACCTAAGAAAGATAGGTCCCTATGCCTTTATATGGATTATTAAGGCCTTAATAAGGTAATAATAAAGAACTAATATCTACTCCCTCTTATTAGTAAACTATTAGATAGGCTTTAGGGAGCTAAATAGATCTTAAAGATTAATATTTAGGATATATACTACTATATCTATATTAAGCTAGAGTATTACTAGAAAACAGCTTTTAGGACGTGCTATAGGTACTTTAAATATACTATTATGCTATTTAGACTTATAAACGCCCTAGCTATATTCTAGGTATATATTCACTAAGCGCTCGCTAAGCTGCTAGATACCTATTACATTACTTATATAGATAATATTATAATCTATTCTAAGATAAGAGAATAATATATAAAAGACCTTCTCTAAGTGCTCCATAGGCTTCGCTAGTAGGAGCTCTATACTAAGCTTAGTAAATATAGGTTTGACTAATAGTAGGAGAGTTCTTAGGGTATATTATCATGCTTAAGGGTATATTAATGCATAAAACTTATATCTAAGCTATTATTAAATAGAAGCTGCTAAAGATATGCTAAGATATTTAGGTCTTCCTTAGATTCTGCAACTTCTATTATAAGTTTATTATAGGATATTTAGGTATTATAGCTCTAATAATATCTTTATTAAAGGGTAGTAAGAATAGTAAGAAAGGAGGTGAGTTCTACTAGGTAGAAGAGGCCTAATAGGCTTTTAAGTAGCTTTAAGCTGCTTTCTACTTAGCAACTATTCTCTAATACTAGGACCTAACTTATGAAATAAGGGTTGAGATAGATGCTTCTATTAAGGCTATATCTAGTATCCTATTATAGCATATTAATAGTTAGTAGTAACTAGTTACCTACTATTTATAGAAGCTTAGTAATATAGAATAACGCTAGGGAGTAGGTTAATAAGAACTTCTCGCTATAGTTAAAAGTTTAGACTATTAGGCGTATTACCTTCAGGGTATATTAAAGAGGTTTATAGTTCTAATAGACTACTAGGTATTAAAGGGAGTTATTAGCACACCTACGCGGGACCTTTAGGGAAGGCTTGCTAGGTAGGTATATAAACTCTTAGCATTTAATTTCAACCTAGAGTATAGGTTAGGGGTTATAAACCTAGCAGAAAGTCTATCTAAGAGGCTAGACTATATAGAGGGGGAGGTAAAATATAATAATATACTCCTAACCCTAGTAAGGAAGCTGAGGTTTATTAGTAAACTACTAGCAGACCTTTAGGTAAGTATAACTATACTATAAGGTAGTATAGAGACCTCAAAAGCATTTATTAACGCTATAAGGGCTAGCATAAGGTACCCCTTCTAGATAGATAGCTCTAGGGGCGGAGATACCTTAGTCTCTAGTCGGTATTGCGCTCTATAGCGTGCTAATATTACTATAACTATAGTAGCTATAATAACCTAATACTAAAGAGCAAGGGGTAATATAGAGAATACTTAGCAAGAGGTTATTAACTAAGAGGACTTACTTAGAGCTAGGGTTATTATAGCGTAGTAGTATATCCTATGCTAGGTTATAAGGGAGCTTATAATAAGCAAAATAGCAGATAGTTAGCAACCCTCTATAGTAATAGAGAATCTTATCTATAGACTATAGGCTAATAGCTTATATTGCTAGATATAATTAGAGAGGGCGCGCGGACTAGCTAGTAATTATAGGGGCTATATAATTAATAGTTATAGAACCCTGTTCTATAAGGGATAATTAGAGATACTATAAGAGGGGTCTCTAAGGCTAGAGATCCTTTGCTAATACCACGATAACTATAGGGCGGGTTATATAGGGGTAAATAAGACTACTAAGTTAATCTCAAGGAAGTTCTACTAGCTAAACTTAGCTATAGATATATATAATTATATTATAGGGTGCTATATATGCTAGGGGAACTGCGTTCCGAGGCATAAGCCTTATAGAAAGTTATAACTACTACCCTTACCTATATACCTATTCTAGGAAATAAGCATAGACTTTATCACTAGATTGCTAGCGAGCTCTTAGTATATAGGTGGAGAATATAATATAGTTCTTATTATTATATACTAAATAACTAAGTTCGCTATATTTATCCTAATAATAAAGCGGCTAATAGCCGCTAAATTAGCGCGGATTACCCATAAATAGGTTAAATACTGCTTTAGCACCCTAGAGGGTATTATTAGCAACTAGGATAAGCTCCTAACTAGCTAATTTTAGGAAGAGTTCACGAGAGAGAGGGCTATTAAGCGCTGCCTCTCTACTATATATTACCCCTAGACTAATAGGTAGTTAGAAAGGATATATTAGATATTAGAGAAGTACCTGCGAGCATATACTAGCAACTCGCTATAAGAATATATAGTCTAGCTACCCGAGGCGGAGTTTGCATATAATAATAGTTACTATAGCACTACTAGCTACTTGCTAATAGAGGCCTTATATAGCTACTACCCGCGTTGCATAGAATATATAGCTCCTGCGAATAGGGTTATAATATAGAGTATAAGGGAGCGAATTAAATATATTTCAAGACTCTATAAGAGGGCTTAAGAATAGTAGCAGAAGGCTACTAAAGCGTAAGCTAAGTATTATAATATAATGCATAAGGACTAGACCTATTATTAGGAATAGGTTATCAGGCTATTAATAAAGAACTTCTAGTTTCAGAATAAGAAACTAGCACCTAGGTTTATATAGGTAGCTATTATAGAACTAGTTAGTATATAAGTATATAGGGTCTATCTACTACTATAGTACTAATAGATATATAATATATTCTCTATTACCTTATTAGAACTATAGGATAACTACTAAGTAGGTAGCGAAGGTTTACCTATATACCTAGAACTTAAGGATAAGCTAGAGGAATAGGAGGTAGAAGAGATTATTATATAGCAAGGTATTAGTAATAATGAGTAGTATCTAGTTAAATAGGTAGGATAGCTTATAGAATATAATATATAGGAGCCTATAGAGAACTTAGTAAACGCATAAGAAGCTATTCATAAGTTCGATAGATAGCATAGGAGGTCTTATAAGAAGTGGGATAACTAGTTACAAAGCTATAGCAACGAGTTGCTAATTTTAAGATATAAGACTATAGAATAGAAGCTAAATTAAGAAGTAGAATATTAATCGTATTAATTAGCGAATTATTACTAATATTATAGCGAAAAAAGGGTATTATCCTATAAGAAATATAAAGGTATCGAGGGGCTAAGAGCCACGGTCAGGTCAAACTAATAGCAGAAGCACCCAAAAGGTAGGATTAGTATTATTATACTACTTTTGCTTGCTTCCTCTAAGATCCTTTATTTCTAGCCTTTAGCAAGTATTCGCTAGGTCTTTGCTATAAGGGTTCTATACCCTAAACCTATAGGCCTCTCCATCCCTTTAGCCTATATTAGCTAAAGCATCTCTAGTTTCTCTAGTCTAGGTATCTAGTCCCTTATAATTATCCCCCTTCTAATTATAGTAATCCCTACTATAAGATCGGGTATTATAGGTTAGCCCTCTGTTATTATCCTTCTTAGTTATCCGGGGTAGGCCCTAGTCCTTTACTTATCGCTGCTATTATCTAGCGTAGTAACTATTCGCTAAATATTCGCTAAAAGATAGTAGAGCCCTTGGAGTTATAGATATAATAGCTAGGCTTATAATCCTATTCCTTATAGTTCCTCTCCTTTTAGGCCCTTTCTTATACTCTCTATTCGGGATATTCTAAAGGGATCCTATCGTTTCCTTTCGAAAGAGGGCGGCTATCCTTATAATAACTTCGTTTTTATTCTCCCGCTATTCGCCCTTTATCTAGCGAGCACTTTCTTATATTATACCCTTATAATAACTTCGTTTTTCATCCTATTATTTCCTTTCGAAAGAGGGTAGTTACCTTAATAATAGCTTCGTTTTAGTTCTCCTGCTATTCACCTTTTATCTAGCGAGCACCTTCTTATACTATACCTTTATAATAACTTCGTTTTTCATCCTATTATCCCCCTTCTAAACAGGTATATCACGAGGCTATTAAGTAGGTCTAATAGTAACTACTACTATTAATTCACTATATCTATCTCCTAGTAGGTAGCACCTGCTATAGTGAGTAACTACTATTCTTTACTATCTGAAGTCGTATCTACTTTTATAATAGTTTAGCAAGGTCTCTTTAGCTATCTATAAAATAATAGCTTTTTCCCGCCCTAGGGTTAGTTCTTTTCCCTCTTTATTATACTATATTATTTAATAACTACTTTCATATTATCTAAGCCCTTTATCGAGCCTTTATAAACCCTTCCTATCTTTTAATACTTCCTCAAATATCATAAGCGCTAAGAGCCTTATTAGCCGACTCCTCGCTAAGTATAGCCCTACTAAGGCCGAACTTAGCAGTAGCAACTATTAGTATAATCAAGCGGGTAGTAGCAAACCCTACGTTAGCTGCGCGCTATAGCTCCCTAAGAATACCTAGGTCGTCTATACCTATCGATATAATAGTAATCATATATATAAGTTATACTAGGTTTGCAGCGTTAAGTACTATAGAGTGAGTTTAGCAATCGTTTAGTAAAGGTATAAGCTAACTTTTCCTATTTCCAGATTCCTACTTATCTTATTAGTACTACTCGTTTCTATTAGAACTAGGTTAAGCGTTATATCTATATAATCGCTACTAGCTAGTATTAATAGCGCGAGATCTTCTATATCTTTATAGCTATAGAGTAGGGGCAGGAGCTTCTCTAACGCCTCTATAACTAGTTAGTAAACCCCGCTAGTCTTAAGCCTAGTTCTAAGAACTATAAGAACTAGCTCCTCGCTATAAGTATCGAGGAGAGTATAGCTTT
>JAOQIF010000775.1:0-42231 GCA_026260285.1 Colletotrichum sansevieriae | reverse complement strand
AGTAGAGAGCTCTAATTCTATATAATCTCTAAAGCTATAGCTAGGCTAGTAGTTTTAGTATCTAGGCTAGAGATCTATAGATCTATCTCCTTATAGTATAGAATATCCTAGTTATAAAAGACGGGCTCTATACTATACTTCTTATTAATATCTAGCTAAAAAACACTATACTATTAGGCAAATCTACCTTCCTATCGAGTTCCTATAGGTTATAATACCCTAGTATTAGCCTCGAGCTAGCTAAATACTTAAAGGAGTAAAGCCTCGAGACCCTAGGATAGCAGCTCCGGGTAGAGCCCCTAGGATACTAGTAAAAATATTAATAGTAGCGCTAAATTCTACTATAGCAGCTAGGTCCTCCCTGCTAATATATCCTATTTTAGTAGACCTATAGTAGTATTATAAAGAATTTATAATATTCTATAGATTTTTCGCTCTAATAGTCCTATAATAATATCTTCTAGCGCTATAACTCGTAGTTCAGGGTTTTTTCTGCTCTTATTATAAATATTATCTACTATAGCTCTTGCTTTAATAGGAGGTCCTAGGGGTTTAATATCTAACTAGCTAGATTAGATAGGAGTTGCAACTCTTTCGTCTCTTAGGGGTAGAAGGGTAATTCTCTCGCTAGCTCTATAAAGGCTTTCTTCTCTAGATAGGGGTATAAAAAGTGCTACTATTGCTAAAGTATCCCTTATAGCTATAATTATATTAATAATACTAATTAATATAGCTATATAGTTATTAGGCTCGAATATCTAGTAATAGCATAGGTTAGCTTTTGCCTTCTAGCCTATATTAATAATATCTATATAGGGTATATAGTTATTATCCTATTCGAGAGAAGCGAGGTTCGCTATTTAGTTATAAAATTATTTACTAAAGCTAAGGGTAAAGTTATAATCCTCATAAGCCTGCTAGAAACCGTAGAGCCTGCGAGCCTTATTATAATATCCGATTCTAATTATATCTCCTATATTATAATATTCCTCTATAAGAGAGGGATTACTATACTAATTTAACGTTAAACTCGAATAATTAGCTATATAAGTTAATAGTTAAGACCTCTATCTCTTTAACTTCTTTACCTTCCTTCCTTTTAATATATAAATACTTTTAGGAGGAGGTTTCGAGGTCGAGTCTAAGTCCTCTACCTTATTATAAGTCTTTATAATATAAGGGAGGTCTTAGATAAGGAAAAAAAAAGAGATAGGTTATACTATTAGATATTATAGTCTTCCTACTAGCCTAGGGCTATAGTAAGGGTTGCTAAGACTGCGAGTAAAATAAGGAAAAGAGCAATATAAGCGTGAATAATAATAAATAGTATAATAAGTAATTATAGGTATATCGTAATATATTCTATAATAGCCGAGCCTTCTAAGCTATCTGCTAGAAGTCTCCTACTTAAAGGATGGGCGTTGAGCCTAACCGTGGTCACGTGGAATGCCACGCGATGGCCGACTATATCACCAAAAGGCGTGTGACAGTATTAGCCTCCTTAATCTCCTTTATTTACTAGGTATACTTCTAGAAAGGAATAAGGGGGGGATTAATAAGCTAGATTATATTAGAAATATATTCTTAATAGGAATTAAAATAATACTAACCTTATTTATATTCTTGTTAGAGTGCTTCTATTTCTTATTACTAGAAGAAATTATCTAGATATCTACTTTAATATCTAAGAAGATACTAATAGTTAACTACTAGTAAACTAAAGTAATATAATTCAAATTAAACTAAGTAGTATTAACCTAGCTTTAAGCAAACTATTTATTAAGGAAATCTATAGGTTTAGTTAGTAATTAAAATATATTTAAGCTATAATTAATATATTATAAAACTTTACTTTAGTAATATTAGAAGCTTAGCTACTATAGCCCTTTTAGGTAGCCTCAGGATTAATAGAAACCTTAAAGCTATTCTCCTTTTTACTATAGATTCTATAGATATAATAAGTAAGGGCTTATATATCCTTAAAAAGAAGCTAATCTAATTATATTAGAGCTATATTTAAAATAGGTTAAAGAGATATTTCTACTAGGTAGAGGTAAAGGTTTAGAAAACTTCTGCTATATTTATAATCCTAGCGATAGAATTATTTACTAGAGAAGAGTATAATTTAATATTTCTACTAAAGTATAATATTAGTCTTAGTATAATTATAATATAATTTAGTTATATTATATTAATATTAATATACCTCGCTAGATAGGTTTATCTTAGGGGGATTAATCTCCTAAAGACTAGGGGCGCTAATAGGGCGGATATGTTAAGCCTTATACTAGGCTAGGGGGTTAGCTTATTATAAATTATATTAAAACTATATATAAGTTATAAATCTAGTAGGATAAGAACAGATTAATATAAATAGTATTTAGCTACCCCTAACGGGGTACAATAGGTTAGGCGCTATACGTATAATTAGTATATATAGAGAAAAAAAAGAGAAATTGATATAAAGTTCTATAAGTAACTAGAATTAAATAGAAGCAAGAAAATGAATACTAAGTAATATTATAATTCTATTAGCCTAGAATAAATATATCCTAGAAACCTCGCTTACTAATATAATACTAGTAGCTACTATACCTTCTAAAGTAAGGATTTTACCTAGAGTAGAGGAAATATATAAATATAATGAATTAAAGGGATTTTACTAGGAATCTACTTAAATTTATCGCTATTTAAGAATATTTAAGTTAGTATTCCTTTACATTTATAATATAATTAAATAGTTAAGAATCTCTATTTCCCTAGGGTTTAACCTAGAAGATAGTTATAAAATAGATAGCTTAATAGGTGAGTCTTTTATTATTATTAGTTATCTTAAAATAAATATACTTATAATATAATATAAATATATTAGCTAAAGTACTAAAAGAAGCATCTTAAGCTTATAAAACGTCCCTAGGAATAGCCTATACTTTTATAGAATAAAGATAGCGCTATTTTTATTTAATCTAGCAAGGTATTCTATTAGTATTTAAAGGTCCTTCCTAATAATAGCTTTACTTTATATAGGAGATAGGCAAGAAAGATATATTTAATATAATAGTAACCTAATTAATAGACCTAAAGGAACCCTTTATAAAATAGATAGCTCTTACTTATTATATAAAAGCATATTATAAGAAGGCTTATATTATTAACAAGTAAGGAAATATTAGCCCTATTTATATTACTAAGATTAAAGGTATAAATTATACTCTAGATATATTTAAAATATAGTTAATAAGTATTAGCCTTCTATTATAAGCTTCTTAATAACCCTTTAGAACTTAGTCCCCTTTCTATTCTAGCTAAGGTTATCAATACTAGCGACTTAGAGGCTTCTAAAATAGATAAATTAGAGGAAGAGAGAGATGTAACAGGAAAATACCTATTAGATAACTAATCTCTTCTAGACCCTAAACGATATAAGATATGTTTAGATTATAACTATATTATACTTAATAAATTAATACTCTTTAACTCTAAGCCCTCTAAATATTATAATATCTAAGTCTAAGAAAGTAATACTTAAGCTATACTTCCTAAACTATAGAGTAGAAGCATAAGTTTTTAAATCATATTTAAAATAAAACTAAGTTATAAACTAAAATATTATCTAGGTTAATATTAACCTAATTCGATTAAAGCTTAACTTATTAAAATATAATAAATATAATAGTTACTATAGAGCTAGAGTATTATAATACCTAGATCTTCGTTTAAGTAATATTTTAGATTATTTAATATAGAATATATTTAGAAAAAGGTATAAAAGATATAAGCTATAAAGAGATTAGAACAGATTATAAATATAATATAGATATAGTATAAGTATAATAAAAATATAATAAAAGCATAATAAAACACCCTATTTCTATTACTTCTATATTTTAAGTAGTACTTTAAGCTTCTAAATCCGAGCATTTTATAGCTCTAATTTAATAGTAAGCTCGTTATCTAGCTTATTATTAATTAACTGATTATCTTATTAATAACGCTTAGAAAGTCCTTATAAGTTACTTATTATACTTACGCAATTATATCTATATTATATTATTATTAAATTCCTATTATATATTACTAACTTACTTTTATTACGCTTAAATACTAGGTAACTTATACTAGGAATATATAGGTATACTAAATAATAAAGCGCTTAGGAGTATATCTTTAATAATAATTACCTCATAGCCTTAAGGTATTTATTAACCTTAGGAAGCTTATTTTTAACCTATTAGAATTAAATAAATATTATATTATAATTATAATTAACTTATAATTCTAAGGCGTTAAGCTTACTTAGGCTCTTATTATAATACTTCGGTCTCAAAAGCTTAGTAGGGTCCCTATTATCTATATAATTAACTTAGTATTGATATACTCTTAGTTGATAATTCAAGCCCTACTAAATTAGAGATATAATATAAAATAGTAATAGTATAATACCTATATATTAATAGCTTTGTTTAAATTAAGCTTTTTACTATATGTATACTTATACTAGTAACTTCCCTTAACTATATTTATTTATAGCTAGAGTATATTCTAAATAGCTAGTAGTATACGTAAAATATAACGGTTAAGGCATGCTATTAATATTAGATTTAACTTATAAGTTACCTATTATAAGATAGCCCTATTTCCCTTAGAGTAGCCTAAAGTATATTAATATATATAGGTTTATAATAGAAATATATTTAGCTTATATATAATCTCCGCTACTATAATAGTATATTTACTTTTTACCTTAACCTGTAAGAGGCTTATCATTACTATATAAAGCTAATAATACTAGCTTATTTTAGGGTTATTTTAAGGTCTAAGAAGAGCCTTAATACCCCGCTAGAAATAGACCTTATATAATATAACTAAGTTTTTAATCTACTACTACTAAGAGCGCCTCTTAGGGTTAATAGAAGATAGATAATACCTAAAGCCTTTTAAGTTAGAAATAGAAATATATTCTAAATATACCTAAAATATACTAGAAAGCTATTAATAATCCTAATTTATTATAAGAGTATTTATAGTTCTAGGTATATCTAGATAATAATACCTCTGTTATAGAGGCTAATAAAGATATTCCTCCTAAAGCTTTAAAAGTATTTAAAGTATATAGAAATAGAGCTATACTATTTTACTATTTATAAAAAGCAGGTATAGATCTAGAATAATTTTATATAAGTAGCTTAAAAATATATTAGGAGTATATTTATACCCTATTCTACTATTATTAATAGCTTAGTAAAAACAAGTTTATAGTTCTCTATACCTTTAACGCGCTTAAATAATATATTAACTTCTATACATTATTGCTTTTAAAGTATTTAAAGTTATGTAGGGTAGAAGTAGTAAATAAGGTAGTTTATATTATTAAATAGGATATCTTAAATATAGTAGTATTACTACTAATATACTCTAAATATAATAGAGTATATATACCTAGGTTTTTCTATCTTTCTTAAGTAAGAAAAGCTATTAGACTATTATAATATAGTTACTTAGAGAATAGGTTAGAGCTTAAGACTTTATAATAAGCTTCCTAACCTTATTAACCTATACTAAGCTAGAATATATATTACTAAAAGTAACAGTACTATACGTTTTAAAGAGGTCTTAGATAATTAGGTTTATTAAAAGTAAGCCTATATTAAAATATATTAGTAGTGTATTTCTAATATTTAATAAATATCGTATTATGTATTAGCTTTAGGTCTGTAATCCCCTTAAGGATCTCTATTAATTCTCTTAAATAATCTCTTAAAATCTTACTTAAGACTAGTAGTAAGTATACGTATATACTAATTAAAACCTATACTATATATAATATCTTATTTATATCAATCAGTATAATTAACTTAAAGTAATAAATATAGCTTAGAGGAATTAACTATATATTTCTATTAAAATAAGCCTTACCTAGGTAAAGGTTTATTAACATACTTAAGATATATTAAAGATATATTCTAAATATATTCCACTTATAATAATAAGGCTATCTTACTCGCCTTATAATAACTATATAGTAATAGCTCTCTATACTTAGAATAGCTAGGGTAGGAGCTAGGATTCTAGAGTAAGTTTATTTAATCTAATGCTATAAAAATAGCTAAATCTTATAAGAATTAAATAATATCTTAACCCTCTTAAAAACGTATTTCTAGCTAAATTAATATAAAGATACTTAGTAATTATATTAGATTGTAAAGGCTAAACTCTCTATTATCTTCTTATTATTAGATTATAATCTTAATATATTCTAAACATAATTCTTAATATACTTAAAAGATATATTATTTTAAGTAATAAGTAGCTTGAATACTACCCTAATATAACTTACTAGTACTAAATTAGTATTAGATTACTTAAGATACTAGATTACTTACTATTAAGTAGCTAAAAAGAACTCTATATTATATAATAAATTTCTAGCCTTTTTATAATAAGTTATAATAATATCTAGTATATTAGAGGGATTAGTAACCTTAATCTCCTGGAGTTCTATAGCTAACTTTAGGTAGATTAAAACCCTAGTATAACTTATAGCCCGCCTCTTATAATAGGTTTAAAAGAATAGTAAAAAGATTTCTTTTGCCTAGCTTAGAGCGCTAGTATATAAGTATTATATCTAGTTTATATTATATTAATATTATAATAGAATCATAATAGAATTATAATAGAACTTAATATATAATATCTAGAATACTCTTTACTCTAAATTTTTCTTATCTCTTAAGTTAATAATATTAGTAATATTACCTAGAGAAGTAAATAGAAAGTTAGGAAATAACTTATAGAATATTACTTATTCTACTTTAATTAAATATAATATATTCTCTAAAGAAGAGAAGATTATAGGTCTTTATACTATTAATTTAATATACTAAGGGTATTTTAGTATTATATCTTAATTATAGCTAAAATATATTTTAAAGAATTACCTAGATATAATAAGTATAAGATTACTAGGTATTATTTAATAAATCCTATATTTTTAGCTTAATCCCTTTCTAAATTATTAAATACCTTATAATTATATTATTTACCTTATTTATAGATATAAGTAGTATAAAGTTAAGAGCTTTTTCCTTATAAGATAACTCCTTTAAATCCTAGTATTAAAGCTTTTTAAGAAGCTAGAAGATATCTTATTTTATAATATCTATAATTATAATTTAATTATAATCCTTACCTATAATAATATTATTTAGGATTACAATAAGCTATAATTATCTGCTTAAGGACATAGCTATTATTATATAGAGACTAATTAGGTTAAGTAATAGTATAATTAATATAGTAGGATATACAATAAAAATAGTCTAAAAAGGTATTTAGAATATAATTAGATTATATTTCACCTATACCCTATATATAGAGTTTTTAGTCTATTTCTTATACTTTATATAATATTTTCCTGACTCTATTTCTACATATTTTTTATCTAATTTATACTCCTAGGAGGTCAGCTTACTCCCCCTGAGATAGCTTAGCCTCTTAATAGCTATACTTAAAGCTATTTAGCGCTATAGCGGGGGGTAAGATAAGGTTTTGCAGAGGGGTAAGTTGAGGTGTAAACCGGGAGTCGGGCAACGATGTTGTTGATGAGGTCCATGACGAGAAGGGCCGTGCCGTCGTTGGGAGCAGACATGGTTGTTGGGATGTTGATGGCAATTAGAGTTTTATTTCTTCTCCAGAAAAAGGGGGGATGCTGAGATTTGATGCTTGGTGGGACGAATGGAACTTGGAGATGCCTTCAGTTCCAAGCTCCCAGTCTTCATTGCCAAGAACGTCCATATTTTATGCTTCATGATCTCGGAGATTATTCTTAAGCTAAGTCCGTCTTCCCCGACATCCGTCATCGCCGCTGGGTGATCTGCTGCTCAACTCTGCGTGTGCGCGCGAATCAGCTTCACCTCTGCAGTGTTGGTCGTGTGCGTGCGATCGGTTTACTCTTGTAAGTCGTGATGTTGAATCGAGTGGGATGGGCGAGTCGGGATGACGTCAATGGAGCCGTGAACTTAACCGTAGCCAGCCCAACGCACCCGTTCCGCCCTTGGGTTTGTGCAGAGTGAGTGGTTCAACTCCACGACCGGGAGTCAGTGCTCGCGTTTGCCAGGTTCACGCCATGAGAAGCTTCATATAAAAGGAGAGGAGCAAACATCTCAAGACTATCTGGCGCGGGGCGAGTCGTGAAACATGTTCGCGAAGCGAGGAATGCAAGGATCACAGCAACAAAAGCTGCCGCCACGACACAAACACGCGCGTCCCATTCCAGCAAGTCGTCGCCGCCATACATCCGCTTCCCCTGTCGATAGGCCCGTCCGGTATTCAAAAACCAATACATCTGAGGTGCGCTGTTTGCCAAGAGCCGACTCGAGCAAGCTCGGAACGTGCTCCACCGAGAGCAACCCAACTACTCATGGCCAAACCGACAAATACTGCGGTGCGCCTGCGAAAGCAAGCCAGTTCTGTTTCGATGATGGACCATCGTCTTCACACGTTCATTTTTTATCTCTCTTTTCCGCAATCCTTCATTCGTTTCGATAGTCACTCATTAAAGAGATTATGAAGTTCTCTCTGGCCATCCTCGTGGCGCCGTTGGCCCTCGCCGGGCCTCTGCGCATCGCGACGAACCATGAGTCCCGCTCGACTGATTTGGCTGAGCGCCAGGCGCCCGTCAGCATCGATCAGCTCTTCAAACGCAAGGGCAAGCTCTACTTCGGCGTGTCGGGAGACAACGGGATCATGCAGCAGGGCAAGACAGAGGCCATCATCAGGTCGGACTTTGGACAGGTCACGCCCGAGTACTCGATGAAGTGGGACAGCACGGAGCCCACGCGCGGCAACTTCTCCTGGGGGAACTCGGATTACCTCGTGAAATGGGCCCTCGCGAACAAAAAGTCCATCCGAGGACACACCCTGCTGTGGCACCAAGCCCTGCCGACATGGGTCTCGGACATCAGGGACAAGAACGCGCTGACCCAGGTCCTGCAAAATCACATCCAGACCGTAGTCGGGCGTTACAAGGGCAGAATCAGGTCGTGGGTGAGTTGGTTTCTAGGAGCACGGGCAGACTCGACCACGGGTTCGTTTGTGTGCTGATGTGACCGGGCGCCCAAAGGACGTCGTGAACGAAATCTTCAACGACAGCGGCACGCTCCGCAACAACACCTTCTTCAACGTCCTGGGCGAGTCCTACGTCGGCATCGCCTTCCGCGCCGCTCGCGCCGCCGATCCCTCGGCCAAGCTCTACATCAACGATTACAACCTGGACAACAAGGATTGGGGCAAGCCTGCCGCGCTGGTCAGGAAAGTCAACCAGTGGATTGCGCAGGGCATTCCCATTGACGGGATCGGTAAGAGCTCACCACCGAGGAGAGGTACACACCGTTTTGCTGAGCCCTGCGAACACCTAGGTTCTCAGTGCCACCTCGCCCAAAACATGTCGAGCAAGATCCAAGGAGCCCTGGAGCTTCTCGCGACCGCTCGCGTGTCCGAGGTCGCCATCACGGAGCTCGACATCAACATGGCCCCGCCCGCTCAGTACGCCGAAGTCGTCCAGGCGTGCCTCAACGTGCCGAAATGCCGTGGAATCACCGTCTGGGGCGTGAGCGATGGTGTAAGAGCCCCAGGATCCGAACGCTTCGTCCGGGTGTTTTGCTAACGTGTATACCACAGCAATCGTGGCAAAGCACGGCGCAGCCCCTGCTTTTCGACGCCAACTACAACCCCAAGCCCGCGTATAATGCTATTGTCAATAAGCTGAAATGATTGGAATCCATTACTTCCCAAGCACGCGTATATTTAGGTGCACATCTTCGGCATACCACAGCCACATGACGACGGTTTCCATATACTCGGGGCAATCTGCCACGTATTTTAGATTTCAATTACACTCACTGAAGTGAAGTGGCTTTCCACGTTCCTGTTATCAAGCGCATCTCGTGCTTTGAACTTGGATCAATGTTCGCAACTGCTCAGGTTTGATTGGGGCTGGCGTTGTGACCTTGGACACACACAAGCCGTGAGAGCTCAGGCTTTCTACCTCTCGCAAGCAAAACAGTCCTCTCAACACTAAACCCACCAACCTGATACTTGCGATCCAAGAACGCTCTCACAGTCGGCATCAACTGCCCCCTCAGCCCCTCCTTCTGCTCCCTCGTCCAGAACCTCTCAACGACGCCATGCATGAACGCCTGGAAAACCGTGCAAAACTCATCCGCTCCAGCGAACGGCACCCACTTCGTCACGACCTCCACCTCCAAGTCCACGAACCCGGCAGCGGTGAACATGGATTTGACAAAGGTTGGCGACTCCCAGCACCCGGGGCCCCAGAGGCTCGTCAGCTCGGCAGACTTCTGCGGCCAACAAACCGGGTCTTGACCGGGGAGGGCGAGAGACGCGACCGCGTCGCGGGTATCCGGTATCCAGCCCTCGATCACCCACGTCGACGTGGCGAAGGTGCCGTTTGGCTTGGTGACGCGGTGGCATTCTGTCCAAAGAAAAAGTGAGCGCGGCACTTCCCACCTGGAAGCGGCATCGGGGACATCTTTACCTGCCATGGCTTTGTACGGATCGGCAATGAGCATGATGGCCATTGCACAGACGACCACGTCGAAGCTTCCGTCGTCGAATTTCTGATCCTGAAGACTGGTCAGCATCCCCCTCGTGTTGAAGCCAAGGCAAAAAGGTCCGCCTACCATGATATCACTCTGCACAACTTCCGCTCCTGTCCATCCCTCTCTGCCAATCTTCTCCTTGACGACGCCCAACTGGGCCTCGCTCGAGTCTGCGCAGACGAGCTCCAGCTTCAGAAGCCTCTCTTTGGGCCCCCTTGCTCCTTCATCATCTTCTGGATGTATCCAGATACGACACCGGTGCCGCAGCACATGTTCATCACTCCCAAGGGATTCTGATCCGGGCTCGGCGCCGCGGCGACCAGGTTCTCACGCAGTTGCGCATGGTCAATGAGACACTGCGTCACGGGTCCCGTGAGATATTCGGCATACCGGTAGATGTTGCCCGCTTATGGATTGCGCCAGAAATAGGTGAGGTGTCCTATGTCGCCGGCAGCATTCAGCGGAGCGGCTGCGGACGAGCTTCTGCTGGCGTTCGCATTCTTGTTCGTTGCGGCATGGTGGGGGGCAGAGTTTGGAGCTGTGACGAGGGACGAGATTGCGCGTGGTTAGTTGGTAAAGTTACTGGTGATCGGGGGTAAAGCTTGATTCTGGAATACGAAGTAGACGATGGAAATGATTGAAGATCCCCTGTCACCAATGCTAATATGGTGGCATTCTCCAGGCTATTTATTCAGAACCCTCTGCCAAGCAAACGGATGAGAACAGCTCCCCTAGCTTTCACATGGTAATTCATTCTCCCTGTTCGAAGCTATCCGGTCAAGTAACAAACGCGAAAGAAACCATGGACATTGTTGGGGATGCGAATTGGTGGGTTACCGACGGAGTTGTCCACTAATGATGTCCGAAGGAGACGACTGACGAGAGTCGGACCTTGGTGTGTATACAGAGTTTATCTAGCGTCTGCCTCGTCTTGGCGTGTCAAAGGCTGTGTGTCGATGCACGTAATCTGGAGCTCCGTGAGAATTCCCTGCCTACAAGTCTCAAGCTGGTTTGGTTCTTTTTAGATTCACGTTTTATTTCCAACCTGGGAATCGCCGTTCGGATCTTGGCCGTGACAAGATCGCAGCTTCTTCACCATGGGTCGTCTGCCTGTAGTCTCATTCGCTCCAGAGATGGAAGAGTGAGCCCACCATTTCTAACCCATCCCAAATGCTGCTGCAGCCATCAATCTCCTTCTCGAGACGAGCAGTAGCCACAAACCCCCAAAGTCGTGATTGTTCGGCTAACATATGCAACCTGACTTAAAACATACTAAGATGGTGTCCTGTAAAACTCAATGCGCATCCCACCTCAGACTTTCCCATCGACAGACTAATCGCGACTTCAGCTGGCCAATAAACTTTCTGGCCTGTTACACCCGATTTGGGAACCGCAGTCAACTCATCTAGTAGTACTTTAACGGCCTTCTGGTCGCCACAACCCATGCTTTGGATTCTTGCAGGGAATAACTATCGTCTGCAAGCCTGGCACGGAAAGGCGGGAGGACGGCCATCGACATCCCTCAACAGCCCTGCGACGGAACGGGCAAGGCACTCGTTGCTCCTTTTTCAGAGAAATGTCCTCGCATCCCTCAACATTCGGACTGCACACTGGATTCTCCGGAAGGAACGCCTATTACTCTTACCGCAGCGGGCAACGAGGAGAGGTCAAGGTGCAGCTAAATAGCTTTCTCTCAGTTGCGACATGAGATCGTCCCTATCGTCGCTGTCTCGCCGGTTCTATTCACCTGCTGCAATATCGGCTGAACCGCACCAACTGCCTCGAAATTGACCAAGAGCTTGCTGCGCGTTGGGCTCGGTCAACGTCATCGACCAATTCATGGAGCATCTCGAGAGCATGGTAGAAACTGAAATCATAACCATTCCATTACTCATGTCGCATCCCGTTGACCGTAAATGTACAAGCCCTGAGGCAGATAACAACTGCTCCACGAGGGCCTGGTCTCGCTCGGCGGCAGACTCCCTACGGCAAACCCATCTATTGCAGCACCAACAACATGCTCGCTATACTCCTTGCGCCGCTCTTAGAGCATCCACTTCCCGTTGCAACGCGTCCAAGTCAGCCAGGATATCTGCTCCCTTGCCTGCGTCAGCTGTAAATTCCTGCCCGCTATCCTCGGCCCCTGGCTCCTCTGGCACATTGGTACTGAAACCCCTTGTGCTGTCCAGGCTAGGTCTTCTACCTCCGCCGTAACCATCCATGCTGCTTCGACTGCTGCCTCGCTGTCGGGGTGGTGGCGGTGGCGGCGCGCTCTCTTTCCCGCCGCTCATCTTCCTGCTCGTTGCATCAATACTCCTGACGCTTGGTGGCCGTCGTGTTGATGTGTTCCGTGTGGGAGGCGGCGGCGGAGGAGAAACCTTAGGAGGACTACTCTCCGGTGCTGGACTGTCAGCCTCAGAGCTGGAAGCATTAAAAGACCCAACAGAAGGGGATGCGAGCCCAAACGACTGTCGGTGCGACGCATGCGGACGCCGAGGGGGCGGTGGTGCGGGAGCATTGATACTTCGAAAGCTTTCCGACCGCGAGCGCTGCGATTCTAAGGAAGAACGAGGCGGCGTGTCTGTTCCGGAGCCTGGCATGCTCGGGCCGTTCACCCCGGCGGAAGCCGTCAGGGATTGGCTCCTCCCGTGGCCCCGTCTTGGTGGCGGGGCTGGTGTCGGCTTCTTCCCCGACGCCGGCAGAGCCGGGGTTGGCGTCGGACCTGGAGTGGGGGAATCCTGCTCGGGGACCTTGCCAGCGGCTTCTCGGGCAAAAACGTCTTGCGTCCCTTCTCTACCATGAGAGCTGGGAGCCGGCGGGAGAGGCTTATTTACATCAGATGGTGAAATCGGCAATGCGTTTTCAGCAGATATATGAAGCCGCGTTGGCGTCTGAACGCTGATCTTTCTCCCGTGTCTTGAGCTCGGCGGAGGGGGCTTCCTCTTAGACGGAGGTGAGGCCAGCGTAAAACCACGGTCCGCTATATCCGATGACGAACGCGGGGTATCCGGGTCGGCCGCGAAAGATACATATGATCCGGACGAATGTGCCGCCTCGATAGCTTTGCCGCTGTGCGACTGGGCCTTCTGAGCGGGTGAACCAGCCCCAGCATTTCCTGTAAGCAACAACATTTTGAAGGCGTTGACGTCGAGTGATTTGCCTGCCCCTCCAGACGAAGCTTCGTCTTCGGTCAAAGTTTCGATATTTTGCAACGATTTGCCAAATGGATTGTCTGGAGTGCTGTTCGGGTTCGCATTGGCTAAACGGAGCGGTGCAGCCTCGTCCAAGCCGTCGGGAAGCTCGGGAAACCTCTTAGAAAATTGACCACCGTCGTCCGAGGCGTCATCGCTGCTGTCGTCGTGGCGTCCAAATCCTCTGCTGTGTACGGACTCGGGCGAGGACGGAGATGAGGGAGGCGGCGAGAGCACCCTGACCCTTTTCACGACCTTTGCTTTCGCGGGTCGCACTTCGGGAGGCGCATCGTCCTTCGAGATGCCTGATGTGATGGACTCGAGGAAGGCCGAGGTGGAGACGGGTTGGGGAGTAGAAGAGAAGGAAGTCGACGAAGTCTTCCGACGGAATGGGTTGTGTTCGGATGTCATGGTTGCGGTGGGCGAGGTTCGATTCGTGCGGAATGTATTCAAAGCTGTTGAGAGTAGGAAGGATTAGGCAGGCGCCATCGTCGTCTCTCGAGGAGAGGCGCTATCGAGCAACAGGACGTGTTTCCGAGGTCTGAATGCGAGCAGAATCGAATACAACACAACGACAAGACGGAAGTGGAGGGGTTCAGGCACTGCGAACGGTGGGTGTCAGTTGAGTAGGCCGGAACAATCGGTTGGGATGCAGAAAGATTGAAGGGGCGACTTGGTAGGTAAAGGCAGCACAGGAGGGACAATTATGGAAGAAGCAACAACGGCGATGACAGCAATGAGGACAACGGGTGCGAGGCGGGATAAAGATGCGGCGGTTCTGCTTACCAAAAGAGCACCACGAACGATGCTGCAGCGGGGTGTCAGATTTGGCAAATGGAAATTTCCGGGTAGTGTCTAGTGTCCGCTGAGCTGAGGTGCGGTATTAAGGTATGGTGGAAATTGGTGTTGTAGTGGCAGTGCTCTTTAATGGTGGCCGTCGTTGTTGGGTTGGCCTGCGATCAGGTTGGCCGATGGGTGACTGAAGATGGGATTGGACAGGCCGAGGGTAAGTTGGATGATGGGACAAGAGAATAGAGAGCCTTGAGGTAAGGTACCTGTAAAAGGAAGGGTTGAAAAGTGCGGATAAGGCAGGTGCAGGGCCGCAACAGTTATCGGTATCTGCTTATCGCCGTGGTGAGGTTGCAGAACGCAGAAAGCATTCGGGTAACCAAGTTTGCTGGGGTCTGGCTGCTGGGATTTCGGTGGTAGCGGTGGTGGTGATTGACGACACTTTTGATGGGGACCGCCCGATGGGACCTGGCGGGGGGATGAAATGGCGAACAGCAGATCAAACAGGAAGTTAGGAACGACTTGTCCTTCTCTTTTCTTCTCTCGCTGCTCGTTGTAAGCAAACATGTAGTTCCCACTTTCCTCAGTTGCAGAAATGCAGTTGCCGTTCCAGATTTACTGCACCTGGGTTAACCCGCATTGGAAGAAGGGAAGGTACCTGCCCTCCTGTTCCTTTCCTTGATTGACGACGCTGCGTCCCTTCCTCCCCCACATACCCCGAAACGGACGGGAAGGAACATATAGGTAGGCACCGCCCAGCTCGAAGCCAGCAACAACCTTATGCTTGACTAAGACGCCTTAGCGTCCTTTACTAGCTGCCGCTGCTGGCCTCCTACCTGTATTGGCGTCGATTCGGTTGTCAAAGATTCTCGTCGACCTCCTGTTCCTCCCAACCGTTTCTGTGCGTCTGTCTCTCATCGCACTTCACTACCACCGCCATTACCAGCAAACTTTCACCATCTCTCCCCGTCCAGTCTCGTGCACCAATACATATCCTCTGATGTCGCCTCTCATCGGCCACGCTGTGACTTACAGACAAGCACGCTCCCTCCTCTATCGACGATCAATCATGCCTCCATCCCAGCATCTCCTCCTCACGACCCCTCCAGCAGGACCCAAGGGCCCCGAGTCCCCGCAACTGTACGGTTCCCCCCTGCACCTGTCGCTCGTCTCGTTCCGGATTGACGACAGGGATCCCAGCACGAAATTCGACGTCGGTAGGAGACATGGACGGGAAATCAAACCAGCGTTGATGAAGGAATCGCCTTGCACAGTCAAGCCAGCGACAATCCACTGATCGGATTGTACTGTCAGCTTCTGAGGTTTCGGCCAGGACAACAACCTAAGGTAGAAGAAGACGGCCGCATCCACCTCCCGTCGGCGCTTATACGTCAGAAATCTTGTCTGCACCCAGACCACCATCAAAGTGCCCCAAGTACTCAATACCTGCCTCGACCCTCAAGTCGAGATCTCTCTTTCTCTGTCTCTCTCTGCTCTGCCCCTCCAAACATGAAGGTTTGTTTCAGGAACACCAATGGGAAGCAAGCTCGGGGCTAGCTATCCACGTCACTCCTTGCACGTCAATCCTGCACCACCGCACATCTCCTACTGAGCAGCACATTACAGCACAGCACTGAACAACCACCCCTCAAGTTGCGGCTCGCAAACTGCAGCGCACTGCTCTCGACCGCCTAACGAGCTGCAGAGCACCGGCCTTGGAATGAGGTGTGGTGGCGCACACTGACCTGGGCCGCGATGAAATCTTGCAGTCCAGGCTGCGAGCTCGACACTTGACATCGTTACAGAATGCCCGTAGCCGCCCACTCGCCTCGTCTCGCATATTCTTTACGCCTTCCCCGCATCGCCGCCACCTGAGGCTTTTCGTGTGCCGTTGTCTTTCTCACAGTATTGCTTGCTTGCAAAGCTACATTGACCGAGGGCTCACTACTGCGGAGTCCCACGCAGCATGGAGACAAGTATGACTCAAAATGGCCAACGAATGGACTCCCATCTGCAACTCAACACCCTCCCATTATCCGTTTGATCGGTGTGGGTGGCACGGGACTCGGCCACTGGTGTGGCGCCGTCAGCTCGCCGCACGTGTCAAACTGCCTTGCCTACGTCAAGTCTCGCCGTAGCCGTAGATACCGCACGACACTGCATGCCCAACGATCACATCAATTCAGGTCTTGGTAACGGTGATAATTATGGTGAAGGGCAGGGAAGTCGTCTCACAACCCAATCAACCCGCGGAAACTGCGTCCAAAATACACCGCACCGTGCCGTGGGCAACTGACGAGTTTCCAGACTCTTGGGTCGTTGATAATACCACTGTTTTGTCCCAGTGTCCACCAAGCGGTCTGTGCCGTCTACTCAACTGAGTCGATGTTGCCATAATGTTCCCGTCCAATAAGGTCAGCGGGCGGTCCGAGTCTCAGACCAAGTCAGGCCACAGACCCACGACGTTAAGAGCTGAGAACCAACCTACATGCCCGGCCAGAACCACCACCAAACAAAACATAACATAACAAGCGGCAACAAAACAACACGACTTGTATTACAAGTAGAATAAGGCCGAAGGATTTAACGTCTTTCAATCGATTCAATCGACTCCTCTGTGGCACGTGACTTGTATAGGCCGTGCCACGCTCTGGGGGGAAACTCGGGAAATGTAAACAAACCCTGGGGGTGAGGGAGCCAGACCGCGTCGACTCCACCTCGAAACTTAGGCCCTCGACAGTCTCCGGCACGTCACAGCCCGTTGGACTGGCCTTTTTTTTTTTAATTTTTTTTTTATATTCCCCTCCCAAGTTTCCTTTCATCTGCTCTTCATTTCGTCTGCCTGCTCGGACCTAGGCGAACATCATACCAATGCCTCCTATGCCCTTTCGATTTCCAGCTGACAGAAAGACTGTGAGCCGCTCGCGATAATCGCAACCGCTCCATCCGAGCCGCTTCTTACTCCCTGACCGCCTGTTGTGCTCGGCCCTCATTTTCTTGACCGCCGCACACGAAATCACCGCAAAGCTTCGTAAATCTCGAGGCGAACTAGCAGATCCCAAGAAATCGAGAATATGTTTGAACAGTGATAAAGCCTCTTCGTTGGTATAATCGCGTGAGCTATAGTTACAGTAGTGAGGATATCGCTGCCGGAGACGGCCAAGACCGTCTCAAACACGCGCAACGCGAAAACCCTGAAATCAAAAGCAAAAGCGCGCGTGCAAGACACACAGACACATCCCGACCCGATTGTTCGTTCTTCCCAAATCAGCCGCAGTCCAACAAGATAGACTCTGCAAGTGTCAACTGTAAAAACAGAACCAACGCGCGCACAACGCAGAAGAAACGACATGGGCGTTTTCCCTTTCCGCCGGTTGGTTTCCCACCACCTTTCCCGGTCCCATTTGACCATTTGTCCCAAGAAATCGACAATACTCCCGTGAACGCCGTTGGATAGAAGAAAGATTCATCATCGTCGTTGACGAGGACCGACCCGACCATAATACTTCTATGCAGATGCGGCTTGGGCCTCGGCCTTGGTCTCCTTCTTGGTTTCTTTCTTTGCGGCGGCCTTCTTCGGCGCAGCAGCCTTCTTGGGAGCGGCGGCCTTCTTCTCCTTGGGCTCCTTCTTGGTCGCAGCCTTCTTGGGCTCGGCCTTGGTGACACGGCCGGTCTTGGTCTTGGAAAGAGCAGCAGGCTTCTCCTTGTCAGCGGCCTTCTCCTGCAGTCATGTTAGTAAAAAGCGCCTGGGTCGGAAAGTCGTTGTGGACATACGGCCTTCTTGGCAGCGGGCTTCTTGGTATCCTTCTTCTCAGCAGCAGCCTTCTTCGGGGCCGGGGCCTTCTTCTCCTTAGGCTCCTTGGCTTCCTTCTTAGGAGCGGCCTTCTTGGGGGCAGCAGCCTTCTTTTCCTTGGGCTCCTTGTCGGCGGCGGCCTTCTTGGGGGCAGCGGCCTTCTTCTCCTTAGGCTCCTTGGTCTCCTTCTTGGGAGCTTTCTTGGCGAGCTTGGTGCCACCAGAGGGACCTAGATAAGTCAGCATATATGCAAGTGAGAACAAGACACGCAACGACATACCCTTGGGTTGCTCAAAGACACCCTTCTCAACACCGGCGCGGAGAGCCTTGTTGAAGAGGGAGTCGAACATAGTATCGGAAACGACATTGATCTGGTTGTTGGCCTTAACGTACTTCTTCAAGGCCTGGCGAGAAGATCCATTACGTTCCTTGAGCTGGAAGAGGATAGGCACGTCAGTAAGCAAGCTCGATCTTCATGGTGGTGCGCCACATGGTAGGCGGCAGTGGGTGGTGCGCATGCGAAGTCACGAGTCGAAGGGCGCGAGACGCTACGCCCCATGGCAGAACGACCCACGCACGCCCGGTCGCATAACCCTTTGCGCCGGAGGGAGAGGAGCTGGAAAACATACAGCAACGATAGCATCAGTGATCATGTCCTGCAAGTCGTTAGCAAAGAATGCACTGTGGAAAAGACCGATTGGTTGGGGTGACAAACCTGGTAGCTGGCGTGGGAAGCCTTCTTGGGGGTGGCGGCGGCGCCTTCGGTCTTCTTGGGAGGCATTGTGATGGTTGGTTGGGTGTTTACGCGTTGGGTAAAAGGGTGCAAGTTATGCGGATGCAATCGAAAGGGCGATTGAAGTCGATAAATGAATTCGAGAATCGACGTTGTCGAGAAAGATTGACGCGTTGGGTTTGGCTGAAGAAGAAGAGTGTAGATCGGGAACGAGAGGGGGGATGGAGCGCGTGCGTGGAGGGGACGGGGCTTGTTTTTATAAATGGGCGGGGGCAGATGGACGTGGTGCGCAATCAGTAACTTTTGGTTTTTTTTTTTGCTTGGGTCTCTGGGTCTTGGGTCTTGGAGGGGGGTGAACACCACTTGGGCACACAGCTCCCCCGTCCGTTTCCCCTTCCCCTCCCCCGATTCATCCCAGCACACCTACCTATTAGGTAGGCCCGCGTGGTTTTTTTGGCGACTGGACCAGTGACCAGAGACGGCCACCATGAGAACACCATTTCACTCAGGAAGAAGATGCACCTGCGCTTGTTGCACTGGGCTTGCTCATGCATCACTAGCTACCCGATTTGCTCAGTCCCTGCTCGGTAGGTAGACTCAATGGCAAGTCGTCTAAATTTGTTCTAGACTACAAGCGCGGGCAAGTAGCTCTCTTTCCTTGAGGTAGTTTTCTTCCATATGGATCGAACTCCCCCAAGGCAGGAGCAGGGCAGCAGCCAGCATTGAAGCGGAAGCAGCTGCGGCAGAGCCCCAGCTTCCGTGCTTTCCCTCCTTACCCTACATATCTCCTTCCTCCACCTTCGTCCCTGTCTCCTAATCTCACACATCTCCTTTCCTACAGTTCGTCTATACCTTATCCTGCTGTTCCTCCTCTAGCCACTCCGAAGATTGTTGCATTAGTGGTATCCATGAATGTTCTTTCTCGGGCTCGTAGCTACCTAGAGTCAAGGGACGATGAAGGCAAACGCGGTATAAACTCTCCGGGTAAGCAGGCGTAGTTGGGCGAGACTTTGCCTCTCCGTCTGCTCCTGCCACATCTTCATTATGTGTCCATACCTTCCCTCGCCAAAAACATCTCAATGCCTCATGATATGAACGAACGCTTTGTCTTTCCCCATCTCTCAAGTGGCGATGAAGATCACAGCCAACGGTGGCACATGGCAGATCTCCAGGAAACAGCACAGCAGACGACCAACCCCAAGCTCCGGACGCGCCGCATGAAGCTCCCTGAAGCTTCTGTCGTCTCTGCTGTGACACCCTGGATGGAACCCCTCGCCCCTCCTCTCTACACCCCTCCGTAGCTCCCTGTAAAAACGAAGGTAGGATGGTTCGACCCAGGGTCCCTCATCTACTTCATCTTTTTCTGGTGCTTTTCCACGGCTCCTCCCAGAGGGGCCACTGCCGCGGCTGCGTTCCCGCCAAACAAACGCAAACACCACCCTTCTTTCGCCGCACCCTTCCCCCTTCTCCGCTGGAACCTGTCCCAGATCACACCCAAGATCAGTGACACTGAGTTGGTGCTGTGCGGGTGCAGGTGTTGGTGGTGTTGAGGTCCAGGTGCGCTTCAGTGCTTGGCTGTCTCTGTTGTTTCCTGCCTTCCCAGTAGGGTGGTCCCAGTGGCCAGTTCCGTCCTCCTCTATCACAACTGCTACGCTCTCTTTCCCTCTTTCCACGCCACGCAAAAGGTACAACCACCAAGTACCTTTCCCATCTCCCATCCTTTCCTGTCGTCGCATTAAAATAAACGCTCTCTCTTGCTGTCGTCGAATTTTCTGATTGGCCAGTATTTCTCCAAAGCTCCTTCCTAGTTCCTGTCCAGTGTCCTTTCTCACTCTCTCTCCGTCTCCTCTTCCGCCAGAGGTGCGGCCTGCCTCTGCCGTCCGGTCTGATCCGGCACCTTCGCCATTCCCACCCAACTCATTCTCATCGCCCACCTCAACCACCGCTTTGCTTCCCTTCTCTCTCTTCTCTTCCTTTCCTTCTTTTTCGCTTTCGTTCACCCTCCATTACATTAAAAGACTCATCGCTTGCATCGATCGGGTTTTTGGGCCTTGCATCCTCCGTTCCATCTCACTCCGGCCCGGCCCCAACTTTCCTCGCATTCCAACGCCTTTCCTTCGCCGAGTTGCCCATCTTCGCCGCTTCGTCGCTCCATCCCGTCCCCTGATGCCGCTCGTCGCATTCGGCCTACCACCTCGCACATCCGGTTTCATTCCAATCTGACACCCTCATCATCTTACCCGAATTTTTCTCCGTCGCCTGATGTACTTTTCCTCCGATTTAGAACGCGTTGCGGCGCAAATATCGCGCCCTCCGCTCCGAACGGCCGCTGTGTCCGTGAATCAGTCGCGCAATGGCCCGAATTGAAGCTATCCGCACATTGCACCACCATCCCTCAACCACCAACTGCACGCGTTTTTCCATCTAAAAAATGCACTGGTCCATCTTCTCGGTCGACGATCTGGTCGGGGATATTTTCCGTGAATTTACTGCATTTTTCCTGCTTCATTTGACTTACACCGAGTATCGCGAGTGCCGCCCCTCTTACCAGCCATGATCGCGTGCACGCGACCGAGGAAAAATTTGACTCAGAGGTGCACACGCGGCCTACGACCACATTTATTTTCAGTATCTTCTGGCTGTCCAGCATTCTGTAAGAAAATACGAGAATTCTCCTCTGGCAGCATTTTGAAAGTTTCAGATGCATTGCTGGGGCCTCGATTACTCTTGTGAAGTTATGAGCACGTCGCGGTGTAATGGAGGCTATTCGCATTTCACCACCTTTCAACAAAAACAGCGACGTTCACCACCACATGCTCCGTCTGGGCGAACGAAACCCCCATCATAATACTCATAAACCCTAGGAGTCTTACCTTGCCAAATTCTGATGCTTTAAACTTGCGTTGTGGTTTTCAAACGCCGGCGCAAGATCAACGCATGCGTACCCAATGTGGAGGAGAACACGTGTGTCCAGTCACTGTCCCTTCTCTGCCCTTGCCGACAACCGTTCGTCATATTGAACAGCCCACAAGACAGAACCCTCTCCCCAGTCTTGATATCGCCATGACTCTGGAAATTGCCAGCCGGAATTAAAGTTGAATGAACCTCTCCTTGTCGTGGGATGCACTCGGGCACCCCGCGAGATCGCGCGTCAAGCAAGCGAAGCGAAAAAGGGGGCCCTAGGCGGCACGTCAGCTTGCCTGCTGCTTCCTCGTCACTAGCTCGCAACATCACGACTAACAACGGTCGCAACGCATCTCCTCAAATACAAGTCAATCAAAAGATACGACTTGCTGGTCTTGGAACAGAAATATGTAGCTCGTTGGCGATTTCATGCTAGGGCAATCCACCATCCTCTGCGACGCGAAATCACAGCCGCACGGGGGAACTCGGGCCCAGACAGACCCAACTTTCGATCGGCGTTCGTCGCCTCCCTTCAACCTAACAACCAAACAGCTGTGAACGACCGAGGAGTGAATCACGCCGTTTTCATTTTTGCTGGAACTCCCACTGCCTTAAAAGATGTGTGCTCTAGGCAGAGATCCCATAACCGCAGAAACGGCAGTGAGCCCGAGGGGTAATCTCATTGTGACCCGTTAACCAAGGCCGACATCGCTCAGCCCCCCTCGGCGCGAAATAGACAGATCAAGTATAATAAAATACCATACCCAATTCTTTCGATTCCGAGTCCGTTTCACATATCAGACTCTCTTCCCAAGGCGCTAAAGTGGTGTCGTTCCTCGGCGTCAACCCTTCTTTTCCCTCCTACTTCAGACGCGCGCGTTCTGTCGGGTCGTTACCTTTTGTCCGCCTGCCTCCCAGATCCGGAAAGTGGGTCATTGGAGCTATGACCAGCTCGCAGCTCCGGCAGGGCGTGGTTCGGTTCCCCCGCGGCGCGGGCCCAAGTGTGTGTGCACCGACCGTTGGGCTGCAGACCGAGGAATCTGCAGCCCGAGTACTCGGTGAGGATTCGGTGTGAAACCAAGCTACTAATGGCTGCGGGAACACCACGTCACATAATCATGTTTGAATCACTGGGTCGCAGCGCGCATAAGTGCTGTATCAACAGTATTTTGACTTCTGATTAATCACGGGTAGCTCATAGATGAACGCAAAAATTAGTTCATTTACAATAAGTAGTTCACCTCTGTCCTGTTGGGTTATGCAGATGAGACAAAAAAAATAAACGAGGCAAAGTAGAATATATCGGAATTAAAAAGGATTGTGATTCTCCCCTTCCAGAATCGAACTAGAGACCTTTCGATGACAATGTAACCATTACAGTCGAACGTGATAAACCAACTACACCAAGGGGAGGAACAGGGCTAAAGCCCCGCTTGGTGAGATGCTGGGAAAGTTGAGTTAGCAGGTTATGTACCTAGCCTTGAAGGTCAGGACCTCCCGATCCAGACAGGGCCCCCACGCGCCTTGCGAACCGACAGAAGGGCACGCGAAAAGAACTACCCGTGCCCGCCCCCACTTTAATTAGAACTCGAGGACTCGTCACCCACTAAAGTGGGTGCTAGACACCCATACGTCCATAACACCTATATATCCAAAAAAGTGATCAATTAACACTATTCCTAACGTTAACCCCTCTTTAATAAGCAACCACAACCCTTATTATTAATTATATATAATAGCTATAATGCCCTATTAATCCTTATCTTCTAAGCCTTTTTTATAGCTTTAAAAACTACCTTTTTAATAATCTAGTGCATCTTTTGCTCAGTAGATTATATTACCCTTATAGCCTTCATATACTTATTTTCCTACCTCTGCCTTACTATTTTCCTCCTATCTTTTACTTAGATAACCCCTCCTATTTATAGTTAGGTATTATATACCTAACGACGAGCTTTATAGATATATTTAGCTAAATTTATCCTTAAGAGATCTCTTTTAACCTAGATTAATTTAGACCTCTAGGTTAGAGCCCCTCTAATAAATCGATCTAGGCGTTAATTAAATAGCGAGACCTCTCTAGTTAGCTCTTCGATCTAGTTAGTAATAATCTCTAATACCTTAGAGAGCTTATCTACTACTCTCCTAAGCTTTCTAATAGTTATAGGAGTACTAAAGGAAGAGGAGGATAACTCTATATTAAGTAGTATAGATACTATAGGAGAAGCGCTATTATAGATTGCAATCTTCTCTAGTACTACCTAGGGATTAAATAGGTTAATCCCTATCTTCTTAAAACCTAATAAGATAGTTAATTACTTAAAGGCTTATTTGCAAATAGACTAAATAAAACCGAGGAACTCTAGCTTAGTAATATTAGTATAGCCTTCCCTAACTACTATATCGATAGCAAGGCTATAGTAGTATTTAAGAGGCTGAAATACTATAATATCTAGTGGTTAGAGGAGATATATTAAATAAGGAGGGAGGCTAAAAGGAAGGATCTCATAATCCTCATAGTACTATAAGAACTCAATAGTATAATAAGAGCTATATCCATCGATTAGAAAGAGCCTCTTATAGCCTTAGGTCCAGCTCTTTGAGTATATATCGAAGTGCTTGATCCAATCGAGGGATATCTAATTATTCGAATAACTAGTTAGCGATACTCTAATCACTATATCCGCCTCTAAGTCTTTAATGCTATACTATCTACTTATATAAATAGAACCACTAAGGATTAAGAAGGCAGGGATATAATCACCTGCTGCAGATATAGCCTCGATCGTAGTTACTAACTCTCTATTAGTTAGGATAGCGAAGTAATAGGCCCTCTTATGTTTAGTAATAACTATCTTATCCTTCCTAAGTCCTATTTAGAAGCTAGTCTTATCTATATTCTAGATATTAGAGGGTAATATACTATAGGTCTAAATAGTCTCTTATAGTATTAGAAACTATTTATTAATAACCTTAATATCTTCAGACTTCTTCCGCTCTATATCGAGGGTCTTCTCTTTAGCGTAGAAGTACCTATACCTCTTAATAAAGCGACTAGCCTATATAGGGTTAATAGTTAGAGGAGGTATCTAATAATCTTTATAGGACTTAGCTAAGAGGTAATTAGTAGTATCTATAAGAAGCTCTCGCTATAGGGCAAGATTTATATAATCTATACGATTAATATAGTAATAGAGAGCTTTCTCCTAGTCCTAGGTAAGCTTTCTACTATAGATTAGGCGGTCCTTAAGAGAGGGTATTCCTAAAAGCCTCTAATATAGCTTCTTATATAATATCTAATATTTCTTAGCAATAGTAGTAAGCTTTAGGTCCGGGTTTTTATAAATCGATAGAATAGCTTCCTAGATACGCTCCTCTTTATTTTAGTTAAATTTGGTTATTATAGTAGCTTTAATTGAAGGTAGTGATATTAATGTTTAGTATAAGGGACTTTTTGGATATATAGGTGTTATGGACGTATGGGTGTCTAGCACCCACTTTAGTGGGTGACGAGTCCTCGAGTTCCAATTAAAGTGGGGGCGGGCACGGGTACCGAGCCGACAAATACTTCGTCAGGTAAGGTAAGGTATCCTAACGGCAGTCCCACCCGGCCCACGATCGGTGCCGATGGAAACCGAGTTTCCTCATCGCTCCGTCTCCTCGCTCAGCATTTGTCAAAAATTCTCACCAGCTTCCCGCTAGTCCACTTACTCGTCTCATTCCTGGGCCCTTAAGCCTACTCATCCATCTCACCTCGTGTATAGATCGAGCTTTTTTATTGGGGAGCCTTCTTTACCATGCGCGCTATAGTCTCCGCATTCCGCGGGCCTTTCCCGCAAGCTCCTGCATCCCGCCGCGCATTCGGCACCACGGCGCGCCGTTTGGCTGCCGAGAACGCCAACGCCAACGCCAACGCCAACGACAACGGCAGCGGCAACGGCGCGCCCAACCCCCGATGGCTCTCCGAGCTGCAGGCGCGCATTAAGAGATGTGCGAGTCTCAAACTCGAGAGAGAGCAAAAGGAAGAACTTGCGGCTCTGAAAGACACCGTCAACGGGCAGTGGCTGGAGCTGCTCGCCGGGCGTGAGGGGTTCCTCACCGGACCCGGGTGGAGGGGCTTGGACAAGCATACCGTAACATGGGGCGACATGGTATATAGTTCCTCAACCCTGATGCATTTTGAGACGGACTGATGTGTTTCTGACGATGAGGTCACAGGATGCAATGGTGAGTTCTCCTACGCGGGAGGCCTTGATGCGGAGAAACATTGACTAACACGGCGTTTCAGGGTAAATCACCAACCAATGTCGCGCGCAGCGCCCAGGAATATGTATCTGACCGCAAGCAGGACACGTCAACAATGTCGTCTACAACAAGTACGCCGAATCGGCACGCGTGAATTGGCTGCGCAACTTCGCGACGCAGGTGGACCCGGAGAACGAGGAGCACTGGGTCGAGCTCATGACGCCCAAGAGCATCGGGCTGATTATGAGAAGCATCAAGACAGATTACAAGTTTGTAAGTCATCACATCCCGCCCCCATGATGAGCCTCGAGTCTCTCTGCCCCGCGCGCGTCCCTCCATTTGAAGCTCTCGCAGCCTCAGTTTAGAATCGGAGAACGTGTCAGCTGAATGCAATACTCCCCGCGCAGCCCATGGCCTACCCGGACAACGTCACGGTTCTCCACAGGGTCGCCTCCAAGCCGACATACGAATCAGACTTTTTCCTCCTCGAAGCTCTTCTGATCTCCGAGCGCCAACGCCGGCCCGCGGCGCGCTGCTTCGAGGACATTGTCGTGTACGATTACAAGACCGCCAAGCGCACGGCGCTGAAACCCTTCATGGTCGATAGACTTCGCGAGACGTACGAGGCGCAGGAGAAGAGCAAACAGGAATGTGAGGATCGGGTGAAGGGACTTATCGAGGTTGTTGAGCGGCTTGAGAAGGCATGAGGAGAAGGCTAGAAGTGAGAGAGGGTGTAACCTTTTTCTTTTTCTCCGTTGTTTGAGATGCGAAGTTTCAGAGGGTATAGACTTAGAATTAGATCTCACACAGAGAATGTAAATAATCAGACGCGGCATGGGCGGCAAGGCAGATCGGCCGGTTCGGGGAGGAACATGACGGGCGTGAGGCTTTAGGTAGCCGTGCGGATTAATGTGGACCACGCATTACTTGGCCGATTTGCTGGATGCCGCACGCCGAGTGCGACTCGACTCCTCACGAAAAAAAAAGCCCACCCACTTCATAGCACTCACGTTACCTTTGACTCACACCGCGCCAAACAGCATATCAGACACAAGTCAGGATGGGCAGCATTTCATTCCGCGAACACATTCGCTGGGTCCCCGACGACGCCAGCGAGCCGACGTCCACAATCGTGCTCACGTCCCCGCGGCGGCGATTCGTCGATCTCCGCATTTTGAAATCGGGGCCGACTGCGGAGGGTGCGGGAGGTAAGTTCATAACGCCTTGCTCCGGAGTGCTCTTCCGGCAGCTTCCTCCCTGCGACTATTACCAGGCGATTTTTCCTGATGCCACAGACGTATTTTGGATCGGGGTTACGCTTGGTTAACTAAATTGCTGTCGCAGAGTCTCACAGCATCGAGCGCTTGGAATGGGGCATCGCCGGTAATTCCTCGTCCTCTTTCATCCCCGACGGCAAAGGCGGCGAAATTCGTCACTCGCGATGGGACCATTGGATCGACTCACGCACGACCGAGCCCGAGAAGGCCGGGGACGAGGGCGACATGTATCCCCAGGAAGGCAGCGACCTCACCCTGGAGAAGGGTCGGATGGTGAACCCCGCCACCGGGCAGGAGTGTGACTATGAGGAGCTCTGGAGGGACATCGATGCGGAGCCCGCTTCTGTAAAGTCTGGCGATCCATCGGCTGCCCCCGAGTGTGTTGTTCTCAAGTTCGAGGATGCGCCGAGCAAAGCTAGGGGCATGGTCGTTTGGCTGGGCAGGTATTGCCAGGGTATCTCTAGGATCGGGGAGGATGTGACAGCGGAAAGGTGGGAGTGGAAAGAGAACGAGGGTTGGAAGCGGACTGTCAGGATTGGTGGTGAAACGGCTCTGCCATGTGAAGTTTTGCTAAAGACTGGTGCTCAGCTGAGTGTTGGTGCGCACGTGAAACATGGGGAGTTGGTTTGGGATGTTCTTGAGAGTGACAGGTAAAGGAGCCGCCTCGACCATATTCACACAAATAGCTTCACATCATCTTTTTTCACAGGATCTAAACTTCGATCCCACTCGAGTAGACTTTCCAGGCAGTGTGATAGGTGATTTAGCACATGAGAAAACGCTCCTGCAGAACTGTGTCTTGCTGGAACTGTTAGGTAGTAACCTGTATTTCTTTCTTCAATTATCTGCTACACTGCCAACGTCCCGCCGAGGATTCTAACAGATGAGATTCTTCATCGGCGCCGACATGCAACCTCGGCGATACTGATGTGCGCCAGGCCGAGCAACGACTGGAACTCTACCACCCGAAGGGCAAGTTCGCTTCAAATTGGTGTGGGTATGAGGATACTCGTGTGTCTGCGTACAGAGAAGCTGCCATGGTTCTGTCCACCCCATTCGCGCATCATCCGGAACAAGACTTTCGCGAAGAAGAATGTGAAAGAGAGTTCCGACCTTTTTCGAGCGAGATCATCTGGCGCGACTTTGAGATACTTGAATCCGTTGGCGTAGAAAACTCCTCGTACCTCCGCGTCTGGTTTAAGGCGCGCTTGACCGTCGATGAGATACAGATCAGCCTCGAGAACACCGCGAAATACGAGCTCGACGAGGGAGATGAAGCAACCCCGAGGACCCGGCTTGCGCTTTAAACGTTCGATGGAGCCGTTCATACCCGAAACCCACTCGCGATTGAATTCTATAGCTATCTGGAGCTTGCCCCCGTCCCCACGACCCAGGAGAGGTAGTCCGAGGTCGGTGAGGGCTGCGTGCACGTCTAGCTTCTCTTTCTCGCCGACCTGAAAGCAGATGAGGTCCTGCGGCGAGATGAATTGGTGCGCAGACGCTCTGAACCCTTTCCGATTGATGTTGAAAATTGGGAAGTCGAGCTGGTCAGGCCCTCGTGGGAATAGCGTGCCGTAGTGTTTCTGCACGACAGAGCGCGACTCTCTGTTTGCCGTCCATAGGCCCGCGTCTATGAGGTAACTAGAAGCGTCGTGCCGACGATGTTTCGCAGTCGGAGCTATCGCGACGTATCTTCCAAAGATGCGGGGTCCTAGACTTTCCCCATTCCTTTCGTGCTTTGGCCTGCCGTCGAGGAATCTTCTGAACGAAAAAAAATGGGCCCCTGGTCGCGAGCGCACTGTCTGCTCCCATATCTGAAGCCGTATTTCGGGCGGAAACCTGGAAAATGGCTTGAATTCCGTTGCCATTCTGTGTTCTTTCTGCTGAAGAGTTTCATTTTTGGCCATGTTGTGGAGATATTAGTTAGTGGATTCAATACGAAAGAAGCGGAAATATATAAGGTACGTAGGTCCAAATAAGTGGAGGTAGCATTCCGAAGTTTGTTTCCAAAATAAGAACTTAGCCACCAACAGAGTTTCCCGTTTCCATGGTTCACGAGGGATTGAGCTCCACTATGAACACATGTCATACCTGTTTGGTTTCTTTTGGGCTACCGCTCGAGGCTTAAGGAGTCGTGGAAGTAGTGAATTTCGATATTTGAATCAAGTTGTGGTGGCTACTATGGAGTTGAAGATGCGCGAAAACAGCATCGTTAACCCGGCCGTGATGACTGATGGCCGTTCTATGATTGATTTTTATTATCACGGGTGAGGCTCACTGTACTACACGTTAATGGAGTTGAAATCAACCGAAACTCATAGTGATGACGACCCATACCTGACAGTTTAAGAGATTGGTCATCCTATTCTGGCACAGATGGCTTATGCATCGTCTGGACATGTTACCAAGTAAATCCGAAGGCCCAACATATTACCTCAAAAACCTAAATCGGCTCTCAGCCCATAGTTCTTGCCATGATCTTGATACTTTTCGATTTGCAGCATGTCCGAGTGTCATATTGTCGCTGATTATATGAGCCTAGTGCGTTACCAGCTTCTCCTGCGTTTCGTGACGAGTGAAAAAGCAAGGCAGGAGGCTCAGCCATAAGAACAGACACTTGCAAGCACACGCAAGCCTCCTGTTCTTTTATTTTAGACAATTAGTCGTTTGTTCCAGGCTAACAGCCAATAGATGATTAGAGATTTTTGCAAACAACTTGGTGTCCTTCACGCCTCCTCAGTGAGATTGCGTTTTGACAGTACATAACGTTATTTCTGGCGAATTTGACAAAACATTCCGTTGACATCAATACATGACCACTCAATTAGCTAAAGGGATAACGCAAAACAAATTGTCACATGTTGGACATGAATAAAGCCTCTGGACTGGGAAGGAACAGCAGCTGGCCATGGAATCACTGGAGGGAAAGGTGGCTCAGCTCGTTTCACAGGTCTCTTCGTGTCGCAGGCAGCAGGAATCTCAGAGGCAGGAGAAGCATACAAAGTAACATGAAAACCATCAAACAATCGCATGAAGAATGAACCAAGTTCTGTCTTCTTTCGTGCCGGCAGAGAAAGCTGATTCTACCCAGTCTTTTCTACACACTACGCTACTGCCGAAGAGATTACACAGGTGCATCCATTTGGAGTCCGCATCCCCAAGTTGAAGCTACCGGACTGTTTTTTCCCCTCTCTTGTTTTTTTTTTCAAAGTTTGGAAGTTGCTTGGTAGGGAACTCCAAGTAGTGAATCGATCGTCGGAAAATACGACGGAGTCGGCAACCAGCAACAAACTAACGCTACTTTGTTTAAAACAATATCGCTAAACACAAGAGAAAAAAAACCCACCTTGAAAAAAACTCAATTCAACTCTTACGCAAGAATGTCGCGTTGATTTCAGCGAACTGAAAGTGGACTTTCAGGAGCTTCCATTCCACTACAAGCAGGCCAGGATCCACACATTATCAACGTGATATCCACCGCACTAGATTAATAGCATCATTGATGTCAAATTATCACCAACCAATCAGATCCCTTGGATCACCACTGGAAGGGTGGCCGAGTTGGTTATGGCGCCAGGTTAAGGTCAGCTTAACATCTGTTTCCTGGTGGGGCAACCCGCGCGAGTTCGAGTCTCGTCCCTTACATTTTTTCCAATTGTTCACTACTTTTCTTCTCTTTTTAACGCGCTAGGAGGCTTCCAGGACTAGTTCAGAGATCAAAGGCCTACTTAAAATCACGCTGAAAACAGTGGCGTGACCTGATCTCAAAGCTCTAATCTAGGTGAGTGGGTATCTGTGGTTCGAAATCATTCATTATCTTCCCAATTTCAAATTGATCCCAACTCTCGTGGCCGTGGCCGTATATCTTTCCCGCCTAGTCCTGCATCAGATGGTGTACCGGAACCTCGGGCTCTCGTCCCCCAGCTCGGCCAGCTCATCATCAGAAAGATCGCGGTACTTGTCCTCCGCAAGGCCCGCCTCGCGCTGCTTGTTGGCTCTCCAGTACCAAAACCACATGAAGCCGTACAGGCAAGTGCCCATGCCGACCATGCTCAGCGTCACCGCATGGCCTCGGATGTATCTAGGCTTATCGAACGCTTGGCTGTTGTTTTCCATCAGTCACTTTTTTTTTGTTGGGAAGGGGGGCTGGTATTTCTTTTTTTTTTTTTTTTTTTTTCACACCAGGCGGATCTGGGGCGGGTGAACCACTCACTAGATGAAGGACGACATGACACCGGAACAATTTCCAATGGTCAGCTGCATACCGCTGGCGGTGGTCCTCTTGCCATATCTCGGCGAGTTATTCGGCAACTGTTGCATCACATCAGCCCTCCACCGCCCGCGCGCCACCCATCGAGGGTTATCAAGTTCACTCACCCAGGCCAAAGGCAACCCGACGACGACGTAAAGCCCCGCCGCCACGAGGAAGCACCCAAAGTAGTGCGCGCCCGACGACGTGTTCGAGATGAGGATCGCGTAGCCGACGACGCTGAGAGCCCCAAAGATGACGCAGAACAGCCCCCGGCGCTGCGTGCGATCCGAAAGGAAAGCCATCGACATGTAGACGACGACTCCGACGAAGTAACACGGCACGGTCAGCAGCTGCACCTGCGCGACTGTCCATGTTCCGAGTCCGTTGATGATGGTTGGCAAAAAAGTCGAGAAGCCTGCCCGTTTTCCATCCGTTAGCCAGATTCAACCCCCCGGGCCGCAAAGAAAACCCGTCGTCGTTTTGGAAACCAAACAAAGGAAAAGAAATGAGAAGAGAAGGAAAAAAAAAAAAAAAACAAAGAAAGAAAGAAGGGGCTGCCACGAGCTCACTCACCGTAGAGCATCGTGTCCACCCCGAACTGCGCGACGCAGAAGACCCAGACCTTCCAGTCCTTGAACGCCTTCCACATGTCCTCGCGGCTGAACTCCTGCGCGCTGCTCGTGCTGCCGTACTCGTGTCTCCTCCGCGAGATCATCAGCGCCTTCTCCTCGTCGTCCAGGAAGAACGCGCTGGCCGCGTCGTTGGGCAGCAGGAAGAAGGTGGCGACGCCCAGGACGACCGTGGGCAGGCCCTCGATGATCAGGATCCAGCGCCACCCGCTCAGGCCCGCGACGCCCTCCATGTGGCCGATGCCGTAGGCGAGGAGACCCCCCAGGCCACCGGCGATGGCGGCGCTGACGAAGAGGTAGCCCACTCGGAGAGCGAGCTCGTGCTTGCTGTAGAAGAAGGTGAGATAGACGGTCAGGCCCGGGAACAGTCCGGCTTCGACCGCGCCCTGGTGGCATCATGGTTAAGTCTAATCACCGAAGGAGAGCTTTGTCTCAGGATTGCGAAAAGCACGTACCAGAAGAAGTCGACATGCGATCAGCGAGCCGTAAGACTCGACGAGGCCGGTGAGCGTGGCGATGATGCCCCACGAGACGGTTATGAAGGCGATCCATCGGCTAGGGGTAAAGAGTTTGAGAACCAGGTTCGAGGGGACCTCGAAGATGATATAGGTCACGAAGAGAATGGATACAGCGACCTGGAATTGGTTTCCTTCCAGGCCGAGGTCTTCTTCGAGGCCGTAGAGGCGGGCGTTGCCAATGTTGACACTCCGTAACGTCAGGAACGGACTCGATCATCATAGAGGGGGGGACCGTACTCACCGATCCAAGAAACTCAGCAAGTACAGTAACATCACCAAAGGAATGATGCTCGCATCCAGCTTTCGAATTAGTTGCTTGTCTTTGAAAGCGAGCAGGTCGTCGTCGTCCGCCGCATCCCGGATGTCGAGCTCGGGTGAGCTCGCGGCGGCGCCGGCTCCGGCGTCTTCGGCGCGGTCCTTTGGGTTGTTCATGCCGCCTGCGTCGATTAGTCGGCCGGAGTCCAGAGATTGGGGGTAGTTTGACCCGAGCGACTGGGAAGTTATTCCTGCAAGGAACCTTGATTGCGGAGCAAAAAAAAAGGCCAAAAAAAAAAGGTAATCCTTATTTGCTATAGACTTTGGAACGCGACAAAACCTTTTCGAGTCAGTCTGAGACCTAGAACTCAATGTCGCCCCCTTTGAATTCCAAGGCGGGATTGTCGATCAAAAGGAAAACACCATGTACGATGACGATAGGGTTGCCAGCGGGCGGTACGATCGAGGGCGGCGGTGGCGTGGTGTTGTGCGGATACTACACGCAGGAATCGGCGGTGCATCGGACGATGAGATTTTTTTTCCTTCTTTACCCTTCCTTGCAGTGGCTTCCCCTCCAGTTCGTAAGGTAAGGTAGGTAGGTCGGCGGGGTTGCTTGAGAAGGCACTGGCACGATGTTGACTACGACTAGCCGCCTTTAAGACAGTAGTTGGTGAACCAAAAAACAACGGGCTTGACTTGAGAGAGAAAGACGCTTGCATGAGTCAAGCTGATCGCAAATATCAAAGAGTTGTTGTGGTAAAGCAGACTTCATTTACTCCGGCTTATACTCGCATAGGATTTTCGCAGCGACGTATTACTACTCCGTTCTGTCTTCCTCCCCCAACCCTCCAAGGCGGCGGAACCTTTTCTTCAGCGACAAGAAACTCCAGATAAGGTCTTGACAAGTTCCGGGGGGCCTGGTCTGGTCTGGAACGACGCAGAGCTGCGGCTAAGTAGCCCCGCTGTTACACTGGAAAGCCCCCCAAAGTTTCGTCCCGCATCGTGAGGTAGGTAGAAGTACCCGACACGGTGCCACCGCCCGTAGCTTTCTCTCTAGCGGGGGAATGATTGGTGAATTGTGCTTATCGATATTCCTCACAATCGTTGGAAACGGGAAGAAAAGGGTGCGTTGCGTCCGGAGTGGGCGTGTTTGTGACAGTTTGAGCCTTGGCTTACATTTGCATCTCCATTTGGCCGGAACTTATCGCCGATGATCAATTTGGCAACTACGGCAGGTCGATTTTGTGAACTGACAAACAGCACCTCGTGCCATGATCACAAAAGCCTCCGGCTGCCTTTTTTATTATTACTAACATCATTTTTTATGTTAAAAAAGCTGGGTCTCTTTTGGCGCATTCGAAGATCGACGCACAATCTTTGGGGAAGTGAGGTCCTCAAGTGCTGATTCTCTAGCTTTCCTTAAATCTCCTACTAAAGATGCCGATAATAAGTTTTTCCTTGTGGCAAGCCTGCTGAGAGCTCGGGAGTTGCATTCGTCACAAACTTGGCGGCTGATATCGCTGGCTTGCAGATTGAGAGGTGGGGTGACATCGCCATGTGAGGCAGAGAAAACACCTGCGCGCGCTCTGCTACCGGTGATCACCAGGAAGGACTGCGCCGATCCCCGGGGGGTGGGGGGAATGGATGTCACACACTGCCTGGTGTCACGTCAATTGACGGAACACAATACTTGGGATGAACGATTGACCTGTGTGAAACTCAATTGCCACAGGTGGGTTGGGGGGGCGGCATCAGAACTATTTCAAACGGTTTTGGGTCAAGTTCGTTGCTGATGCCGAGACTGAATGCAATGCCAAGAGATAAGAGATGAGACCAAGGAGCGTTCATAGGATGGCGCAATAAGCAGATGTTCATAATCCATATCTGTAAGCCACGCGCCGAGCTCCCACCGGCAAAGCTCGAGACGCACCTCAGCATGGATGACATGACGAGGTAGACGTCACACGACGACCTCAAGCAACTTCACTCAGACCAACAACAGGACTCCAAGTTTCGTATCATGCAAATGGGTTGCCTTGCTCTCTCTCGTACACATTACGAAGATTATCTGCCTGGAAGATTTAGAACTACGTATATCCTTCAATGTGTTTTGACAGCCTCGTCTTACTGTCCCCGCCCGCCAGCCCGCCTGGTTCAAAAGGCCGAGCTTCAATGCAACGCTTTCAATATCAGAATCAGATCTCGTATGCTATATACGTACACCATCCACCCATCCACAAACCGGACAAAGGAAATATTACCGATACCTCTCGGTTGGCATCTCGTAAACATCAGACACCGGTCCGGACTGGAACGGTTGCCGGGCGGGCCGCTGAGGATGGGGCGGCGGTGGCTTGGGTCGTCCGTCGCCCATCTCGACAACCTCGTCGCCTCCCATTTCGGCCGGGAGAACCCTCGTGTCGCCCAACTCGTTGGCGCCGTTCGCCGGGGGTCTTGCGTAGGGCGAGCCGTAGTCGTTCGCGGGGGAAACGTGGTTGTTCGACATCGGGCTGACGCTCGGCATACTGGGCGAAATCTGGCTGCTCTTCCTCGGCACCGGCTGGCGTCTGTGACTCGGGGTGGTCGCGGCAGCAGCATCGAATCCGGCTCCAGTCTCCGACATGCCGTGGCCGTGGTCGAAAGACGACGGTCTGTTGGGGTCGTAGGCGCGCATGTCGGCCAGGTCAGCAGCGCTGGGACGGTTAGCTTTGTGGCGTTTGTAGAGCCACCATCCGATGCCGAGCAATAGCGCGAGGCCGACAACACCAACGCCCGCACCAATTCCTGCCTTGGCACCGGTGGAGAGCCCGTCACTGTCGCTGCTGGAGCCTCCAGTCGGAGAGGAACCGCCGTCGGTTTGTGTCGCGATATTGCTCCCCGTGGGACCGTTCTCCACTGTCGTCGCCGAGGCGGTGTCGATCGAGGTCGAGGTGACAATCAGGGTCGAGGTCACCGTCACAGTCGTCTGGGCGTTATTGAAGACGGTGCTGACGATGGTGGAAGTTTGGACGAGGTTCGAGGTCGTGGTTCGGACGACGGTGCTGGTTCGCAGGTTGGTGACGGTCGCATCGGCGCCTGCAGTTCCAGAGACGGTGACGGTCACGGTCACGATGGCGCGCTTCTCGATGAAGGCATACTTGCGCAGGTCGGCGCCTGCGGCTGGAGTGATTTCGGCAACCGCGGCATCAACGGGGGCGGTCTCGGCAGGGAGAAAGTTGAGCCAGCGCTTCGCGAGGACGGTGGACGTGACGTAGTTGGTCAGCGTGGCTGTTGCGACATCGTTGCTCGTGACGGTCGTCGTCTCGAAAGTTGTCGTGGTGACGATGATAGTAGTGACGACTGTACGGAGGACGGCTGAGGTGACGGTCACGGTTCCTCCTGCGCCGCCGCCCTGGGTCACTGTCGCTGTGATTGTTGTTGTGGCCTCCTCGGCTGCACTCGTTGTTGTTGGTGTTGCTAGTGTTGTTGGTGTTGTTACTGCGGGGGTTGTTGATGTTGGAGTCGAGCCCGTGCCTGAACCTTGTCTGGGTCTGAGGCCGGGCATAGGTCTGCCATCATCGGCGAGTGGTGACGCTGTCGCGAGGTTGCTGTTGAAGGACCAGAGCAGGGCCAGGAGGCCGGCTGATCCGAGACGCATGATTGCGATGGAGTCGCTCTACCGCGAGCAGAGCACGATCGTAGGTGACAAAAGAGAAATTCGGTTCGCATGGGCAGCTGTCGAGAAAGAAGGAAAAGAGGCGAGGACAGGCTTCTAGGGAGGAAGAGCCAAAAACAAAAAAAGAGCGTGCCACCACTTCAAAACACGGTGGAATGGGGGGAGGGAAAAAAGCTCGTAACAGTCACAGGATGCAACACACAGAATCAGCGGTTACGAGAAAGAGATTTACGGGAGGTACGAGAATGGAACCTATGGAAGAAGGGCAGATGCGGTCTGGTCGGCCTTTAGTGGCTGATCATACTATACCATACCTACTTAGGTACTTCCTCTCCTGCACCGGAGAAGGGAGTACGAGTATCTCAACCAAATTTCGTCGCCGAGAGCGCGCCAGCCGACTTACAGACGCTACAAATCGGTACCGTTGCGGTCTAGCGAGCTGGCCGACGGATGCTAAGAGAAAGGCCACCCGTAATAGCGTCTCCAGCAAGGTGGCGCGGCAACTT
Organism: Colletotrichum sansevieriae; assembly: GCA_026260285.1. NCBI lineage: Eukaryota > Fungi > Ascomycota > Sordariomycetes > Glomerellales > Glomerellaceae > Colletotrichum > Colletotrichum sansevieriae. Next base: position 4,865 of record JAOQIF010000775.1, on the reverse strand, counting down.
CAGTTTTCGCGACGTGGATTGCCCCCCGTTCTTTTCGCCCATCCCGCTCTCAGCTCGCGTCCTCCCTCCCTCTCTCTCTCTCTCTCTTTCCCCTGGTCTCCCTTCTGTGCCGGAGGTTCCTGTTTCTCCACCGTCGGAGTATGGAAGCCGACGGGCTAGTATAAAAAGGACGTAGATGAAATGAAGAGCCACCAAAGGGGGAGCATAAAAAGAATAGTGGACGGGAGGGGCACAGAGGAATTATCCTCTTAAGTGACAGGTGGTTGACGTGCAAAATAGAAAGGGGAAGCGGCAAAAAAGGCAGTGAACTAGGGGTATCTCGGGAACTGCGTAATTGATATCAGTTGGTATATCCGTATGCCTGACTGGGAAAACATAATGACACAATTGCACAAGGACCAGTGACGCAAGCACGAAGAGCACAGGAGAGAGCTGGGATCTGCTTGAATTGCCAATAATATCCAGCAGGGTTCCGCCCCGCTGATCCCGCGCTCCCTGAATTAACGATGAGGTGGCTGCTGCGCTGGCAGTGATAATACGTACCTTGGGTAAACAAAAATTGAACAACGGGCTGGCAACCACCCGTCTTGTTCGCCGGCCTCGTCCAGCGCTGACGGGGCCGTCTTGATTGTGAGCTCATCGCTCATCGCCTCCGCAGACGCAGCCGTTGAATGATCCCCCCCCCCCCCCCCTTCCTTACTAAATACCAAACCATCATCCCCTGGACCCTTGGACCCTGGTAAGAAAAACCGAGGTGCGCGTAATTCTGGGTAACTCTGCGTAAGCCGTAAGAGTCCTACGCGAAGTCCTCGGCGGCGGTTGGGGCCACCGTCTTCCGCCTGACAGCCTATGACCGTCTCCAGAACGGAGGGGAATTCCATTGGGCAATGGAGGGAAAACACGAGAAACGGCCTCTTGGAGGGTCAAAGAGAAAGGGGTCTTGTGACGAATCCCCTAGCCAACTCTTGACCCGTCATGCGGACGGCAAACATCCGATGGCTGAGTAAACCCCGAGAGGCCACGCGAAAGAAGAAAACACGGAGATAGAATGCAGACAATGGGGGATATCGATGCTTCATGTGTTAAATCCGATTCAAGTGAGGATGAGTAGGCATCGAAAATCTAGAGGTCGACTTCGCCCCCCCCCCCCCCCAAAAAAAAAAAAAGGTTTCGTTTCATCCGAAGGAGAGGTTCTTGATAAGCGCCCATACAGTCCGGAATCGAGACCCTAGATTCTGCGGCGTAGTCCATCAAGAGAACTACTCCAAGCTGACTGGCGCCATGTTGTGCACCTCTGCAGCCAGGCTGCCTGACCACCGCATCGAGAGATTGACGCCAAGAAACCCCGTTTCGTATACTACGCATTTTTAATTAAAAAAAGAAAGACCAGAAAAAGACCCTTCTTGCGGCTGGATACGTAGTATATGCATGCATTACCATCATCCAGTGCGATCGACGCGTCGTGCAAGAGTGATACCAGTTTGGGCGGACGGCGAAACGGAGGCGGCAAGAGATACGAGCTGCAGCAGATCCCATCGGCGGCCCGCTGCCCCGTCACGTCAGGGAATCGGACTCCTTGAGTAAGCGATTTGGTTCATGGCATTGGTGCGCGAAACGGACCCGCAAGCTTGTTGATCTGGGGCAAAGGTGCGCTTGGAAGCGACAAGCAAAATCTGCCATCCCAAGCAATCGGTCGAAAAAAAAGATGGCCGGTCTTTATAACAAATACTAAGCTTTTAAATACTTCTTGAGATCTATAGTAATTACTTATTGAATAGGTATTAAGAAAAATAAGTTACACTTCTTAAAAGTTAAATTACTTTAGAGATGTTTACTTATTTTTCTCTTTCTAAAAGAAGTAAGCTTCATACTCTAATTATTCTCAGAAGAGTTCCTAAAAAAGCGGCCAATTAACCTTTTACGACCGAGTGCCAAGTCAAGTGCGACCCCGCACCACCCTGACAGGACTACGACATCTGGCGAAGCTTTCGCCTTTCACTGTAGGGAAAGGCGAAGTCAAGGTTCCACTGTACGGATGGCGTGCCATTACTTCGCTTCCTGGAGACGGAGAATCTGCGACGCCAACGCCTATGGGACCTGGATTGGGTTCCAAGTCTTGCGCTTCGACAAGTCTGTGGAGGAGAAGAACACGAGGGTGCAACAACGACGGCACGTGGCCAAGACCTTACACTTACAGTACAAGCTAGGGTACAGAACATGACAGACTTCAAAGTCAGGGCATTAGTGATGTTCTCTTCACAAGGCGATTATTTGGTTACTTAATTAGAGACCGTTTATCGGCTCGTCTCTATGCCGACGCCTCTGCGATCTCCTTCTGAATTTAACCACACCGTCTTGACTCTTCCGCCGCGATTATCTCTTAGCTAAACGGTCTTTCGCCTCTCCAACTGGCGGAGTTGCTTCGGAGGTTAAGTGGCTGTTGCGTCCGTCCTCGAGCGCGATATTTGTTCAGGCACATTACGCGGAGGGGCCTTCACCAAAGCGTCTTGACGCGTGGCGATGCGCGCACTCCGCCGGGTACCTCGCGATATTGTCTCAATATTGTTCTCTTGACGGAGACCGCCCTCTGACAACCCAACAGAAGCGAGTCGTGAGACTTATTGAGTTAGACTTAACACCGCACCCTGAGCTACACCTTGAGCATGCGCCCTTAGGGTCTCTAGACGACTATGAGGGCATAATATATAACGAGACCTTGATGATTGTCTATTAATGTTCATCAGCTCTGGTATATTTGTACGGCTAGAGAAGCTGATTGCCTATGGAGATATCAAGCCGGCTAATATTCTTGTTCAGAGTTAATCTAAAGGGTATTTCTGTTCAGTTGGGCGACTTTGTACTGTTGCGGTATAGTTCTGATGATAACTTTTTGTAGCATATATTTTTATCTCGCCCTAGATATCTACTCAGACATATAATCCTACACTAGGTATCTTAAGGTTGTTAATATCGAGTGTCTTAGTGTGGTAGTACGCCGACTAGTATATAGTCTATTATAATATAAAAATAAGCATAAATAGAATAGGGTAGTATAGCATAAGAAGGCTATTAAGATACTAAAGAGGAATATTAGTAGATAGCTAATCACACTTGGATTGATTATAATCGAAAGTATGATTGTCTTGTCCCTAGACTTGTGGTATTCTGCTAGCAACTATTGCGTTCTTCTAGAAAATCTGCTTGGACCTAAGTAAGAATCCTCTCACCAGTGATGCAAAAAGCCCATGGGTACCAAAATGGGTAGTACCCAAAATCACCCACGGGTACTCTACGGGTACCCAAATTACCCATGGGTCTGGCCTATATTAAAAGCCTATGGGTAACGCAGCCCATGGGTTAACCTACCCATGGGTAGCCTACCCATATCCCATAGGTAGCCTACCTATATATAAATAACTATAGGTAGTAGTTATAAATCAATCTTAAGGATCCTATTAAAAGTAAGGTATATTTAGTATAAACTATTAGTTTATAATAGTTAATATAAAATTTATAAACTATTTATATTAGAAGATAAATAGAACTAGGATAGCTATAAAAAGATTACTATAAGTCCTTTGAATATAAAGCATATTCTAAGTTATATAGAAGCAAGTAAAATCTTGAATTTAATCGCTATTAGAACTAAAGGAGATATAATAGGAATATTGCTAGGTAGTCCTCCTTCGCTTCTAGCGTTAAGTCCTAGACCTAGTATCCGAGGATATACTAGATAGTTGCTAAGATATAGGGGGTATAAGGGAGTAGCTAAGGTAAGAGAGTTAACTTAAGAGCTATCGTTTCTAAGTACTTAATAAGTTATACGAGTGCTTATTAGTAGAACTATTGCTATTATTATTATTAGAAATAGCTTAACTTAGCCTAAGAGTAAGCAAGCGAGGTCTATCTCCTTTAAAAGTAATAGAGATATTTATTATTTTATTAATAACTATTAGATAGTTTCTAATCTATTCCTTCTCTAAGAGAGCAGAATATTAAAAAGATTCTCTAATAATATAAAGCTATTCCCTAGTAGCTTCTATAGCATTATTATTAGAAGCTTCCTTAAGTATTATCTAAGCTAACTAGGTTTTATATTACTAAGTAATCTTAATACTTAAGATCTTAAAGATAGTCTTAGCTAAAAGGTTAAAGCGAGAGTAGTAATAGATAAGGCGGGCTAGGCTAAAGGAGCGTTCAAGGGGGATAGATATTAGTTAAATATATAAGTAGTTCCGAGCTATCTAGCAAATACTATGGAATTAAGGATAGCTACTTTCTAAGCAAGCTTAGAATTCTTATACAGTTTCCATAGGATATATAACTAAATATATTAGATATATAAACGCTTAGTATAAAGTATAATATCTTACCTATATTAAGAAAGTTGTTATAAATAGCCCTAGCTTGCTAATATATTAATATATTTCCCTATTCTGAGTTAATAATAGGGATTACTATAAGGGATTGCTATAATTACCTGTTTTTTTAGACTGCGGGATATTAAGCTATGGAGCGTATATCTTAGGCCTTGGGTTGGAGGTTAATAGGAGTCCTGTTATTATAGGTCTGAATAATATTCCCTTATATATAGATTAATAAATGCTTATTATACCCGAGTTCGTAAAGTAGTTAAAGAAGGGAGATCCTTAAAGTAATTTATAAAGTCGAATCGGGTATCCTAGGTACTTAAGACCGAGGTACTAGGTTCAGGGGTAAGTAAAGTAGTAATACTATAGATATTAAAGGAATCTTTAGAAACTATCTTCTTAATATATATTAGTAGCTTCTCTTATCCCTTTTTAGTAGCTTATAGAAGGTTCTTAACCTATAAACCGCCTAAACCTGAAGCTTTCTCCTTAAGT
>JAOQIF010000774.1:0-42245 GCA_026260285.1 Colletotrichum sansevieriae | reverse complement strand
AGATCTTCTATATCTTCGTAGCTATAGAGCAGGGGCAGGAGCTTCTCTAATACCTCTATAACTAGTTAGTAAACCCCGCTAGTCTTAAGCCTAGTTCTAAGAACTATAAGAACTAGCTCCTCGCTATAGGTATTGAGGAGAGTATAGCTTTATATACCTAGATATATCTATAGGTTTCGCTCGAGGTAGGTTTTACCTTATAGCTAGTCTCGCCCTTTCGTTAGTCTAACGTGTTTTTATAGGCAGCTCGCTAAGCTAAGGATAAAGTTCTAGTTAAGGAGATTATAGTATAGCTCGACGATACTCTCCCTATTTATTTATATAATAAGACCTATATCTTCAAATAGGCTACCTTTCTTAATAAGCTTGCTAATATCCTAACGATATAGCTTTCGAAGAGCGATACCTATATATCCACGCTTCCTTTATAGGAGCCTTCGAAGGTCTAAAGTTCCTATATGCTTTGTAATACTTACTACCGAGCTCCTGTCGCTATTTTTAAAGTTATTAGTAGTAGTCCCGCGCCTTAACTAAATTCTTAGAAGAAAGTTAGTAACGCCTTAGCAATAGCTTAGTAGTACTAGGTTTATAATAGCGAGGAGGATAAGTCCTCTGCTATAGAGGATAGCGACTCCGATAAAGCTATGGAGAGTGATAGTTAGGGTAGTAATAGTAATACTACTAGCGAGAGCTCTGAGGAGGAGAGCGATAATAATAATAATAACGAGGGTGATAATAATAATAAGGAGTAGTAGTGCTAGCAGAACTTTAGCGAAAGTGCGGTAGACTTCTATAGTAATATAAGGTTAGATACCTACAGGGTTTATATTATTCTTCATAGGGGGGGTCTTCTCTTTAGCGTTTTAGCTATCTTATAGTTAATTAACTTTTCTTATTAGTCTATACTACTTGTTATCCCACTTATGATATAACTTATGCTACTATTTCTTAAATCCAGCTAGGATTTGCAAAGCGTTCGCTAAGTATTCTTCAGGCTCCTAGGTATTATACTCTACTAGCTAGCCTTTCTACTTAACTAAATATAGGGGGCCCGTTAGCGCTTCCCTCTATAATATAATATCCTCGACTTCCTATTCCTTAGGGTCTTCTTCAAGGTCCGGGAGCTGCCCCTTAGCAAGCTTTTAGCTATGCTATAGCTTAAGCAGAGCGATAGAGAAGATATTATACGCTCTGCTATACTTCTCCAGGAGTTATACTCTATAGGTATTAGGGCCTATAACTTCTATAACTAGCATAGGAATAAATCTTAGGGCAAGCTTTCGCTAACCCTTCGCGAAATAGAAGTTCTTTATTAAGAGTCCTATAATATCTCTAACGTAGTATAATTACGCTTTTCTTCTAGTATTCATATTCTTAGCTTATACCTTAGTTATATATCGCTAGGTCTCGGCTATTCTTTAGCAAACCTCTATTAGCTTCTTAAGCCTTTCGTTAACCCCTTAAGTCCTAATCTCTACGTTCAGCAAGTAGTAGTTAACTATTCGAGGGTAGTATCCCATAAGGGCCTCGAATAGGGATATGCTAATAATAGCATATTTGCTATTATTATACGAAAATTCGGCCTCAACTAATTATATTACCTATTAGTTGCGCGAGCCTTCGCTAAACTTCATAAGATATGCAGTTAGGGTCTAGTATATCCTTTCGGTCTAACTATCCGTCTATAGATGCTATGTAGTAGAGATGCGCCCTTCTATATCTCAGGCCTTGGTCTAGTCTCGCTAGAACTAGCTAGTGATTAATTTATCTTAGTTACTAATAATAACCTCTAGCGTGCTATATTAGCACTCAATCTCTTAATATAGGATCCTCGCTAAACCCGCAGCATCTAGCCGCTTAGTTATTACTAGGAACCATGCTACTTTAGTTATCCAATATATGATTACTAGGATCGTATTATAGGTAACTCCGTCGTCTTAGCGACTTTCTAGCAAGCTGGTTAAGAAGTCTAAGGAAATCTGTTAGAATAGGTATACTAGTAGCTCTAGTATTTGCAGTAGCCCGTATAGCTTATGCCGTGGTATGCGCGCCCCTTGGCAGCGCGAGTACTTAGCGATATATCGCTGCACATCCTCTATTAAATATAGCTAATAAAACTTCTGTAAGATTAGCTTAGCTATCTTATTTGCTCCTATATACCCTAATCTAGGCGCGTTATAGTAGTTTCTTAGGATTTTATAACAGAGGGATCCCTCTTCTAGGATTATAAGTCTTCTTCTAAACCAAAGGACGTTATTCTTATTAACTCGGTATCCTTAGTATTCCCTAGTATCTCAGCAGACCTTAGCTATAACGTCTCTATAGAAGGGGTCTTTAGCCTGCAGTCCTCCGACTATCTATTCGAGATCTATGCCTAGTCGTAGCATATAAGCCGTTTTATCCTGAATAAGCTCCCTTATTATAGTACGTAGGATATACTATTCTAGTATAGTAACCCCAGCTCCCCCTGAGTCCTCCGGCCTATCGCTATTCTCTCGTAGAGCAGTCGGCGTGGCATCTGCATATGCTTTCGTGCGGGTAATAGCGCTAATATATATACTTATACGCAGTAGCTTATTAGTACCTATTATAGGGTAGTACTAACTTGAGGGTGAGGATCCCTTAACCTTGGAGCTAGCCCTCTAGCAAGGTTCTTATATGCTTCGCTAGACAGCTCGGGTATAAGTTCTTATAACTGCTATAGTTCCTTCGAGCTTAGCAATATGCTAGCAAATATTCGCTAAAAGCTAGCTAATAAGCCTAAGTTTCTTTCTAAAGGTAGGAAGTATATTATCTACCTTAGCATCTTCTACTATATAATTAGGGTATTGCGATAGTCTATCTACTAGGTTAGTAACCCCCGACCTATACTAGATTTCAAAGTCAAATGCTAATAAGCGATAGACCTATCGCGCGAGTCTTCTGCAAATATCCTATGCAAGCGTAGCGAGTACTCCTTTTAGCGCTATATAGTCTATAAGTATTATGAATTTCTCAGGGAGTCCTTATAGATACTACGCCTAGTAATCTAAACTTTCTATAATAGCAAGGAGTTCCTACTGCTCTATAGCCTAGCGCCTCTCTATATCTAAGAGCTTCCTTAACTAGAAGGCTACTAGGTGCTAAATTATATTATATTTCTATAAAAGCATGCTAGACGCTGCCTGAGTAGATATATTAGTCTCGACCCTGGTTTCTAACGTTAGGTTATAATATCTTAGTATTAGGGCTTTAGTAAATGCTCTCCGAAGTATCTCAAATGCAGTCTATATCTCCCCCGTCCAGGCGAAGGCTCCCGACTTCATGCCGTTCTAGCTTCCCTTGAGCGCGCTAGTTATAGGGGCTGCGATATAAGAGTATCTTATAATAAACTTATAATAAAAGTTATAGAAACTAAGGAATACTTAGATATCTCTAAAAGACTTAGGCACTAGCTATTTAGCAACCGCTCAGACTCTATCTAGGTCTATCCCGATGCTATCTTAGGTAATATGGAACCCTAGAAAATCCACTTCTATCTAGTAGAAGTCGCACTTTTTTAGTTTTATAAATAGCTCGGTAGCCCTTAGGCGGTATAGGATGGCATAGAGGTCCTTAGTATACTATTCCCTTATATCTGAGTAGATTAGAATATTATCTAGGTATATGATATAGCAGGTATCTAGAAGGTCGGCGAGTATTTAGTGGATATACGCCTAGAAAGTTACTAGGGTATTTATAAGCCTAAATAGCATTATAATATACTCGAAGTGCCCGTATCGCATCCTGAATGCTATTTTCTACCTATCTGCTTTATTAATTATAATTTAGTAGTATGCCTCGCTCAAGTTAATCTTCGAAATAAACTTCGCTCTAGCAAGCTTATCTAGAAGCTCGCTAATTAGTAGCAGAGGATAATAGTTCTTTATTATAATTTCGTTTAATCCCCTATAGTCTATGCATAGTCGCAGGCTTCTATCCTTCTTAAGCACGAAAAGCACTAGTGCTCCCGCAGAGCTAGTTAAGCGGTATATATAGCCTGCTGCCTCTATATCCTAGATATACTTAGCGAGCGTTTATAACTACTCTGCTAATATAGGGTATATTAGTCTATATAGGGGTTCCTTACTAGGTTTTAGTTTAATATAGTATACCGCTCCCTTTAGCCTTAGAACTTTCTTCGCGTTCTCCTTATTAAAAACGTTAGCAAAGTCTTAAAGTTCCCTAGGAATCTTCTTCTCCTACTTATTCTCTAGCGAGTCTTCGCCTAAGGACTCTATATCCTTCTTATTAGGGCTTATAGTACCTATTAGATATATAATATAGGCTTATTAGCTATTCTCTATAATCTCTTAAGCAATCGCCTCTAGCTTAGCGAGCGAGAGGGGTTTATAAGACTAGGTATATACGCAGGTATCTATATAGATACCTTCCTATCCTATTAAGTTATTAGATAGAAGGATATCTCCCGCTCCTTTAGGGCGAGGGCTTATAATAAAAGCCTAGCGAATCTTCTATAGGTAACCCCGACTATCTATAAGGAAGAATATAAGCTAGTAGACCTTGCCTATAGGCATAGGCCTTCCCTAGAAATCTACTAATTTAGGGGCTATAATACTAGTAGCTTCCTTTAGTTAGAGCCTCTCGACGAGGTCTTCTTATATAATATCTACTACTACGTAGGTATCTATATTAACCTCTAGTTCGACTTCGCTAGACGCTCGGAGCGCTAACGCCTATCCCTTAATAGTCTATCCTATTAGAACTAAGGTGATTTCTAGTATAGAGCCCCTCGGGGTTATATCTACGCCTACTCGTTTCCCAAGTCTTTAGCATTAGTTACTCTAGGTACTACGATTATGCTTATCCCGCCCCGCCTTAGGTTTAGGTTCTAATTACTACCCGTTAGCTACGCACGGGGTTTAGTATAATTAGGGGAGATATAGCTATACTTCTTATAGTTATAGCATTAGGGTCCCCGGGAATTAGTAGATATACTATTAGCACTAGGCGTTAGGCGAGTATCTACCGAGTAGTTATTCCGGGATGGGGTCTCTAGGCGGCGATCCCTTAAGTCTATTGACCTAGGGGGTTGCAAGCTGCTCTTATAAGGGCGGTCTAGAGAGCCTAAGTATAGTCGCTTATATAACTTAGAATAGCTAGCGGATATTCCCCCGCGTCTCCCTTCCATAATCTCCTATAATCTCTATATATATAGAGCGATAGTATGCGTATTAGTATAGTTAATATCCTACTTAAAGAGTTTATCCTTTAGGGTCCTAATAAGGCCCTAAAAGAAGGCGTGCGCCTTTATATTGCTAGTACTCAGCTCGCTAAGTACTCGGTTAATAGACTCCTATCGAGCCTAATATGCAATTAGTTTCTCATTATCCTTCTAGCAGCACCGTCTTAGAGTATTATAGTAGTTCTATTCTTAGAGCTCGGGCGCGATATACTACCCTCTTATAAAAATTCAGAAGTCTTCCTATTTAAGGTCTATCTAGTTCCCTAACTCGTCTACGAGTATTTGCTAATAATTCCGCTATTCTATTTATAGGGTATGCTCTATCGCACTTAAAGCCTACTAGATATACTAGCTATTAGAGCAGCTAGGGCGGTGCTTATAAGCCTTTTTAACTATAACGAGCTAATCTTCCCTTATTATACTAGTAGATTCGCTAGTAAGGCGCGCTATATTATAATTCGGGGGTTTTTTATAAACCTTAGGCGATCGCTCGGCAGGGGCTCGGTTACTTAGCGTAGTAGCAATTAGCTCCTATTAGTTAGCTATTATAGTTATAATCTATCGTATTAGCACTTAGCTAGTTGCTTTATCTAACCCTCTAGCTTAGGCTAGCTTATTAGCTGCAGCTATGGACGTCTAGCCTATTAGCCCGTCCGGTTTATAGGAAGGGGTCTTATATACCCTATTCTCCCGTATATGCTTAGCATCTATATAGCGAGCATTTAGCATAGGTAGCCTGTTCTCTTTAGGGCCCCTAGCTTCGCTTAAAGCATAGCTTCTTACCTCCCCTTATTAGCTTATATTATCCTCCGACTACTCGCTAGGGTTAGCTTCCTTATAAAGGTTCGCATAGGCTATTTCGCTCCGCTCTTAGCGAATATTAGGCGTAGGTTCTTTAGCCTAATTAGTAGGCGTTGCTCGGGTATATAGTGCTATTATTATTACTAACCTTCTTAAAGCAGGGTAGAAGCAAAAGAATTATAAAGGTATTAAGGGGCTAAGAGCTATAGTTAGGTTAAACTAATAGCAGAAGCACCTAAAAAGTAGGGTCCGTATTACTATATTACTTTTGCTTGCTTCCTCTAAGATCCCTTATTTCTAGCCTTTAGCGAGTATTTGCCGAGTCTTTGCTATAAGGGTTCTATGCCCTAGACCTATAGGCCTCTCCTCCCTTTAGCCTGTAGTAGCCGAAGCGTCTCTAGCTTCTCCGGTCGGGGTATCCAGTCCCTTACAGAATAGTGCTACTAGAAAGACAATAAGAAACTAATTATATATTAGGCTCAATAGGAGTCTATTAACTAAGTATTTAGCAAGCTAAGCATTAGTAATATAAAGGCATATGCCTTCTTTTAGGGCCTTATTAGAACCCTGAAGGATAAACTCTTTAAGTAGGATATTAACCGCACTAATATATATACTATTGCCCTATATATATAGAGATTATAGGAGATTATAGAAGGGAGACGTAAGGGAACGTCTACTAGCTATTCCGAGTTATATAAGTAACTATACTCGGGCTCTCTAGACTGCCCTTATAAGAGCAGCTTATAACCCCCTAGGTTAATAGACTTAAGGGATCGCTACCTAGAGACCCTATCCCGGAATAACCGCTCGGTAGATACTCGTATAACGCCTAGCGCTAGTAGTATATCTACTAACTCGCAGGGACCCTAATGCTATAACTATAAGAAGTATAGCTATATCTCCCCTAACTATACTAAACCCTATATATAGCTAATAGGTAGTAATTAGAACCTAAACCTAAAGCGGGGCGGGGTAAGCGTAATTATAATACCTAGTATAACTAATACTAAAGACTTAGGAAACGAGTAGATATAGATATAACCCCGAGGGGCACTATGCTAGAAATCACCTCGGTTCTAGTAGGATAGACCGTTAAGGGATAGGCGTTAGTACTCCGAGTATCTAGCGAAGTTAAACTAGAGGTTAATATAGATACTTATATAGTAGTAGATATTATATAAGAAGACCTCGTCGAGAGGCTCTAACTAAAGGAGGCTATTAGTATTATAGCCCCTAAATTAGTAGATTTCTAGGGAAGGCTTATACCTATAGGTAAGGTCTACTAGCTTATATTCTTCCTTATAGATAGTTAGGGTTACCTATAGAAGATTCGCTAGGCTTTTATTATAAGCCCTCGCCCTAAAGGAGCAGGAGATATCCTTCTATCTAACGACTTAATAGGATAGGAAGGCATCTATATAGATACCTATATATATACCTAGTTATATAAACCCCTCTCGCTCGCTAAGCTAGAGGCGATTATCTAAGAGATTATAGAGAATAGCTAACGGGCTTATATTATATATCTAATAGGTGCTATAAGCCCTAATAAGAAGGATATAGAGTCCTTAGGCGAAGACTCGCTAGAGAATAAGTAGGAGAAGAAGATTCCTAGGGAACTTTAAGACTTTGCTAATATTTTTAATAAGGAGAATATAAAGAAAGTTCTAAGGCTAAAGGGAGTAATATATTATATTAAACTAAAGCCTAGTAAGGAACCCCTATATAGACTAATATACCCTATATTAGTAGAGTAGTTATAAATGCTCGCTAAGTATATCCGGGATATAGAGGCTATAGGCTATATATACTGCTTAACTAGCTCTATAGGAGTACTAATACTATTTATACCTAAGAAGGATAGAAGCCTGTAACTATATATAGACTATAGGGGATTAAATAAAATTATAATAAAGAACTATTATCCTCTGCTACTAATTAGCGAGCTTCTAGATAGGCTTGCTAGAGCGAAGTTTATTTCGAAGATTAACTTAAGCGAGGTATACTACTAAATTATAATTAATAAGGTAGATAGGTAGAAAATAGCGTTTAGAACGTAATATAGGTACTTCAAGTATATCGTGATGCTATTTAGGCTTATGAATACCCTAGTAACTTTTCAGGCGTATATTCACCAAATACTCACTAACCTTCTAGATACTTGCTATATTATATACCTAGATAATATTCTAATCTACTTAGATATAAGGGAATAGCATACTAAGGACCTCTATGCTATCCTATGCTACCTAAGGGCTGCTAAGCTATTTATAAAACTAAAGAAGTATAACTTCTACTAGATAGAAGTAGATTTTCTAGGGTTCTATATCACCTAAGATAGTATCGGGATAGACCCGGATAGAGTCCGAGCGGTTATTAAATAGCTAGTACTAAAGTTTTTTAGAGATATCTAAATATTCCTTAGTTTTTATAACTTTTACTATAAGTTTATTATAAGATATTCTTATATTATAGCCCCTATAACTAGCGCGCTTAAGAGAAGCTAGAATAACATGAAGTCGGGAGCCTTCGCCTAGATAGGGGAGATATAGACTATATTCGAGATACTTCGGAGAGTATTTACTAAAGCCTTAATACTAAGATACTATAACCTAACGTTAGAAACCAGGGTTAAGACTAATATATCTACTTAGGTAGCATTTAGTATGCTTTCGTAGAAGCATAGCATAGTTTAGCACCTAGTAGCCTTCTAGTTAAGGAAGCTCTTAGATATAGAGAGGCGCTAGGCTATAGGGCAATAGGAACTCCTTGCTATTATAGAAAGTTTAGATTACTAGGTATAATACCTATAAGGACTCCCCGAGAAATTCGTAATACTTATAGACTATATAATGCTAAAAGGAGTACTCGCTATGCCTATGCAGGATATTTATAGAAAGCTCGCGCAATAGGTCTACTACTTATTAGCGTTTAACTTTAAAATCTAGCATAGGTCGGGGGTTACTAATCCAGTAGATAGACTATTATAACACCCTAACTATATAATAGAAGATGCTAAGGTAGATAATATACTTCCTACCCTTAGAAAGAAACTTAGGCTTATTAGCTAGCTTTTAGTAAATATTCGCTAGTATATTACTAAGCTCGAAGGAACTATAGCAGTCGCGAGAACTTATACCCGAGCTATCTAGCGAAGTATATAAGAACCTTGCTAGAGGGCTAGCTCTAAGGTTAAGGGATCCTCACCCTTAAGTTAGTACTACCCTATAATAGGTACTAATAAGCTACTATATACGAGTATATATATTAGCGCTATTACTTGCACGAAAGCATATGCAGGTGCTATGCTAACTGCTCTACGAGAGAATAGCAATAAGCTAGAGGACTTAGGGGGAGCTAGGGTTACTATACCGGAATAGTATATCCTACGTGCTATAATAAGGGAGCTTATTTAGAATAAAACGGCTTATATATTACGACTAGGCGTAGATCTTAAATAGATAGTTAGAGGACTACAAGCTAAAGACCCCTTCTATAGAGATATTGCAGCTAAGGTTTGCTAGGATACTAGGGAATACTAAGGATACCGAGTTAATAAGAATAACATCCTTTGGTTTAGAAGAAGACTTATTATCCTAGAAGAGGGATCCCTCTGCTATAAAATCCTAAAAAACTATTATAATATGCTTAGATTAGGGTATATAGGAGTAAATAAGATAGCTAAGCTGATCTTATAAAAGTTTTATTAGCTATATTTAATAGAGGATATATAGCAATACGTCGCTAAGTGCTTACGCTACTAAGGGGTATATATACTATAGCATAAGCTATACAGGCTACTATAAATACTAGAACTACTAGTATACCTATTCTAATAGATTTCCTTAGACTTCTTAACTAGCTTACTAGAAAGTTACTAAGATAACGGAGTTACTTATAATACGATCCTAGTAATTATATATTAGATAACTAAAGTAGTACGGTTCTTAGTAATAACTAAGCGATTAGATGCTATAGGTTTAGCGAGGATCTTATATTAAGAGATCGAGTACTAATATAGCACGCTAGAGGTTATTATTAGTAACTAAGATAAACTAATTACTAGCTAGTTCTAGCGAGACTAGACTAAGGCCTGAGATATAGAAGGGCGTATCTCTACTATATAGCATCTATAGATAGATAGTCAGACCGAAAGAACGTATTAGACCCTAACTACGTATCTTATAAAGTTTAGCGAAGGCTTATGCAACTAATAGGTAATATAACTAGTTAAGGCTGAATTTTTATATAATAATAGCAAATATATTACTATTAGCATATCCCTATTCGAGGCCCTTATAGGATACTACCCTCGAATAGTTAACTACTGCTTGCTAAATATAGAGATTAGGACTTAAGGGGTTAATAAAAGGCTTAAGAAGCTAATAGAGGTTTGCTAAAGAATAGCTAAGACCTAGCGATATATAACTAAGGTATAAGCTAAGAATATGAATACTAGAAGAAAAGCATAATTATATTATATTAGAGATATTATAGGACTCTTAATAAAGAACTTCCGTTTTATAAAGGGTTAGCAAAAGCTTACCCTAAGATTTATTCCTATACTAGTTATAGAAGTTATAAGCTCTAACGCCTATAGAGTATAACTCCTAGAGAAGTATAGCAGAGTATATAATATCTTCTCTATTGCTCTACTTAAGCTATAGTATAGCTAAAAGCTCGCTAAGGGGTAGCTCCTAGACCTTGAAGAAGACCCTGAGGAATAGGAAGTCGAGGATATTATATTATAGAGGGAAGCGCTAATAAGCCCCTTATATTTAGTTAAGTAGGAAGGCTAGCTAGTAGAGTATAATACCTAGGAGCCTGAAGAATACTTAGCAAACGCTTTGCAAATTCTCGCTAGATTTAAGAAATAGTAGTATAAGTTATATTATAAGTAGGATAATAAGTAGTATAGATTAATAAGAAAAGTTAATTAATTATAAGACGGCTAAAACGCTAAAGAGAAGACCCCCCCCCTATAAGAATAACGCAAACCCTATAGGTATCTAACCTTATATTACTATAGAAGTCTACTATACTCCCGCTGAAGTTCCGCTAGTATTACTACTCCTTATCGTTATTATTACCCTCGTTATTATTATTATTATCCTCGCTCTCCTCCTTAGAGCTCTTGCTAGTAGTATTACTATTACTACTCTAACTATTACTCTCTATAGCTTTATTAGAGTTGCTATCCTCTATAGCAGAGGACTTATCCTCCTCGCTATTATAAACCTAGTACTACTAAGCTATTACTAAGGTATTGCTAACCTTCTTCTGAGAATTTAGTCGAGGCATAGGACTACCCCTAATAACTTTAAAAATAGCAACGGGAGCTTAGTAGTATATATTGCGAAGTATATAGGAACCTTAGACCTTCGAAGGCTCCTATGAAGGAAGCGTAGATATATAGGTATAGCTCTTTAAAAGCTATATTATTAGGATATTAGTAAGCTTATTAGGAAAGGTAGCCTACTTAAAGATATAGGTCTTATTATATAAGTAAGTAGGGAGAGTATTATCGAGCTATATTATAATCTCCTTAACTAAAACCTTATCCTTAGCCTAGCGAGCTACTTATAAATATATATTAGATTAATAAAAGGGCGAGACTAACTATAAGGCGAAACCTACTTCGAGTAAAACCTATAGACGCACCTAGGTATATAAAGCTATACTCTCCTCGATACCTATAGCGAGGAGCTAGTTCTTATAGTTCTTAGAACTAGGCTTAAGACTAGCGGGGTTTACTAACTAGTTATAGAGGCGTTAGAGGAGCTCCTACCCCTGCTCTATAGCTATAAAGATATAGAAGATCTCGCGCTATTAATATTAGCTAGTAGTAATCGCGCAGATATAACGCTTAACCTAGTTCTAATAGAAACGAGTAATACTAATAAGATAAGTAGGAATCTGGAAATAGGAAAAGTTAGCCCGTACCTCTACTAAATAGTTACTAAACTCACCCTATAGCACTTAATACTACGAACCTAGTATAACTCGCATATATAATCACTATTATAGCAATAAGTGCAAATAACCTAGGTATTCTTAGGGAGCTATAGGGTATAATTAACGTAGGGTTCGCTACTACCCGCCTGATTATACTAATAGTTACTACTACTAAGTTCAGCCTTAGTAAGGCTATACTTAGCGAGGAGTTAGCTAATAAGGCTCTTAGCGCTTATAATATTTAAAGAAGTATCAAAAGATAGGGAGGGTCTATAAAATATCGATAAAGGGCTTAGATAATATAAAAGTAGTTATTATATAATATAGTATAATAAGGAGGGAAAAGAACTAACCCTAGGGCGGGAAAAAGCTATTATTTTATAGATAGCTAAAGAGACCTTGCTAAATTATTATAAAGGTAGATATAACTTCGGATAGCAAAGAATAGCAGTTACTTACTATAATAAGTACTACCTACTAGGAGATAGACGTAGTAAATTAGTAATAATAGTTACTATCCGACCTACTTAATAGCTTCATAACGCGCCTATTTAGAAGGGGGATAATAGGATAAAAAACGAAGTTATTATAAGGGTATAATATAAGAAGGTGCTCGCTAGATAAAGAGCGAATAGCGGGAGAACTAAAACGAAGCTACTATTAGGATAACCGCCCTCTTTCAAAAGGAAATAATAGGATAAAAAACGAAGTTATTATAAGGGTATAGTATAAGAAGGTGCTCGCTAAATAAAGGGCAAATAGCAGGAGAATAAAAACGAAGTTACTATAAGGATAACCGCCCTCATTCGAAAGGAAATAATAGGATCCCTTTAGAATAGCCTGGATAGAGAGCATAAAAGGGCCCGAAAGGAGAGGAACTATAAGGAACGGGACTATAAGCCTAGCTATTATATCTATAACTCTAAGGGCTCTACTATCTTTTAGCAAATATTTAGCAAATAGATACCGCGCCGGATAATAGCAGCAATAAGTAAAGGACTAGGGCCTACCCCGGATAGCTAAGAAGGATAATAATAGAGGGCTGACCTGCAACACCCGATTTTATAGTAGGGACTACTATAATTAGAAGGGGGATAATTATAAGGGACTAGATACCTAGACTAGAGAAGCTAGAAACGCCTCAGCTACTATAGGCCGAAGGGATAGAGAGGCCTATAGGTCTAGGGCTTAGAACCCTTATAGCAAAGACTTAGCGAATACTCGCTAAAGGCTAATAATAAAGGATCTTAGAGGAAGCAAGCAAAAGTAGTATAATATTATAGACCCTATCTTTTGGGTGCTTCTGCTATTAGTTTGACCTAACCGTGGCTCTTAGCCCCTCGATACCTCTATAAATATACTTAAAGGAGTATATTATTATAACTTTTTATACCTAGTATTATAAGGTAGATAGTTTTAATTATACTATGGAATAGAGTAAGATAAGAAGTATAATAAGAAAGAAGAGGTAGTAAAGCTATTATTAAGATATAACTTATAAAAGAAAATAGTTAAACCTAAGGGGCCTTCTTAGTAATAAGATCGCCTGCTTAGAAGATATTATTAATAGAAGGGATCTATAAATAGAGCTCGCTCGTAGGTTTTATAAAAGTAGTTTTATTTATTTATTAAGACTCTCTTTTATAATATTATAAAGAGTCTCGAGGGGATAATTAGAATAGGATAAGATAGACTTAGCTATATAGCTTTTAAAAAAGCTCCCTTAGTATATAGGTCTATTATAGGAGGACTATAGAGTAGAGCGTAGAGGAGAGGAGCGTAGTGGATATTAGTATTATTTATATATTATTACTATTAGTACCTTAATAATCCTATACCTCGTTTTTAAGTATTTTCTTAGTAACTTTATATCCGATTTAGATAATCTCTTTTAATTAGACCTATAAATTACTTTATATATCTTTTAAGTATATTTTCAATATTCTCGCCCGTTTATAGGTAGAGTTATGTTATTTATTATCCTTCCTAGTTCCCACCGCTTGTAGCCTATTCTAGTAGCCTCTAAATAGTTATAATTAATACTTAGCTATTAATAGCTTAACCTACATAAGTACTATTTACTATTAGATAAGTTATTAGTTATAGGAATATTTAATAAGTTAGCCTTATCTATATAACTAGCTAATATTATAAACACCCTAGCGCTTTATCCTTATAATCTTAAGTAGAGTATATCTTTATATAAGAGGTCCTTAAATATATTAATATATTAGCTTATATTAGAGACTAATATCCCTGCTTATTCCTATTTAAGGATATTTATAATCTCTATATTAGCCTAAGTACATACAAAGTAATAACTTATTACTTAAAAGAAAGTTTTTAAAATAAGAGTATTACCCGCTTTAAAAAGCTTAAATTAGGTAGTATAGAGGTAGATACCCCTAAAATCCTTAATCTAGGCGTTAGAGTTAATACTCTTATTTACGTTTTCTAGAATAAGGTTATACTCCTCCTAAATAATAATAAGAGTATTAGAGTTACTTAAAATATAATAATATTTAAGATTAATAATAAGGCTATAAAGAGTTATATCCCCTTAAGTCAGGAGTTCTATATATATAGGTATAATAATATTATAAGTAATAGTCTCTATAACTAGATAGTTATTTTACTTAAATTCTTAATCCTTATAAGTTTATTTAGAATTGTATATAATAAGTAAATAAAAATAAGTAAATAAAAATACTCTAAGTACTAATCCTATATACCTATAATATTTTTATTAATTATCACTGGAGTAATTAGAAGCTAAAAGGGTTAAGCTTTATCTATTATTTATATCTTAGTAATAGTCTTAGGGGTAGCCTTAAGAGTATTTTATTCTAAAGTCTCTTACTTAACTAGAGTAATATATTAATTACAAGTACTCTTTTCTTATAAATATTAGATATTAGTATCCTAGTTTTACTTAGTAATATATATATTAAGAGTCAAAGTTTCTAGTAAGGTCTTACTTAAGTATAAAGATGTCTTTAAGTTATCTAAGTTAATATACTTCTAAACTCTAGCTATTTAAGCTTCTACTTAGGTAATAATATACTAAGTAATAAAATCTCTATATATAATTAAGTAGTATAATACTACTATAATATTAATAGAAGATATGATAATTAAGGTTATTTATAAATAGAGGATTTAGAATAACAGAGGATAGTATATATTAAAGAGGAAAGAAGGAATAAGAGAGAGGAAGTTTTAATAAGTATTATATAATAAAGGCTTATTTTAAAATAATAAGTTAGGGGTTTAGTTAGAGCTAGACTTATAATTATTAAGAAATATCCTATAGGGCTATATTTATAATTACTAAAGAGCATATTCTTTTATAATAAGAGTAGCTATAATATAGTCGCTCATAACTATAGTTAGAGGAACGACCTAGAGAAAGGTTATTCTATAACCGACATAGGTCACGTGCCGCGGTAGGAACGGGCGATGCTAATGGCATCACGACAGAATCCCCAGGTCGTACACTCTTGTCTCGGTTTCTCTATGCTAGCAGCGCTTGGGGCCATGCCTTCGGCCCGATAGTTCTAGATTATTACGTATCAGTAAGCTTGATCCGTCCTACCGTGCTCTCTTTCTGTATTAACTCAACGGTCGTGGTCCGTAGTGAGACGAGTGGGAAGTAAGCGCCTCTTGCTACTGCGGCGCATTCAACAAATATAGTAAAGCACCTCGTACATATAGTGCCTTACCCAGTACTAAAGTCGGGATGGCGCGATTTTCCAACTGTCAGTGTAGTCATCCGCGGAGGGCATACTGCCCCGTTGGTAGGTCATCTCTGATTACACGATTGGAAATCCAGCTGACGGAACACTTTTCAGGTAGCCGAGGAGTTCGCCGACCCCGAAATCCCCGTATTTTCTCACCGGCAACCGCGGCACGCCCGATAGATGAGAGAAAAAGTCCGTCCTCGCCGGGCCTCCTTTGCCTCCGAGCCCTGTCCAAATTCTGGTCGATACTGGCGTTCTCGTCGCACTCGCAGTTCGCGGTGACGCAAAGGTACACGGACTCGCGCAAGAGGCGCAGTAGGCGGCCAAATCTGCTGGATTAAGCCAGAGAGAGGCGATCAACATGGTGTCAACCAATTTTAACAAGATACTAGGTCTCGACGAAGAGAGTAAGCACGACAGCCATGAACTCAACGGCCGGATTGGGAGCAGCTATGGCGGTGACTTCTTTATCTGGGAAGGCAATCCTCTTCGGGGAGAAGGAAGTGTGGTAGTAAGCGTTCAAGACGACGGAGCAATAGGCGATTGCTGCCCAGATGACGAAGGTGCTGTTCCCTAATAGCACCAAAATCCTTCCGATAGAACTGTGTCAATCATATCTCAACCTCAAAAGACTGGGCTCGCGAAGCAGTTTTGCAGGCTAAAAACAGAATATCCGGTCTCCACGGCGCGTTATCTCACATACCAGCTCCCGTCTGGTTTGTAGCAGACTTGATTAGGTCGGCAGCGTACTCGGCCACCGCATAGACAGTAGCCTGCGTATGGGCAGCCGGCAAGATGGGCATCATGCTCGAGTCAACAACCCAGAGTCCTTCCACGCCGTACACGCGCAACTTGTTGTCAACCACGCCTCCCCACTCCCGCGGCATCATGGCTGCTGTTCCGGCAGGATGGTCGAAGCTCGAAGACAGCCACGACTGACGCATGATGTTCTCGATCTGCACGTCGCTCGATGCTCCAGGGCCCGGCATCACCTCGATTGCCGCGATAGGAGCCAAGCTAGGACTCAGCATGAACGCTCGGGCTTTTGAAATCCCGCGGACTAATATAGCGCTATCGATTGGATTGGCAATTGTGTTAAAGTCGATGAGAGGAGGGATCGCGGGATCCGGGTTGGTACTGTTGATGACGATGGTACCTC
This sequence comes from Colletotrichum sansevieriae, assembly GCA_026260285.1. NCBI lineage: Eukaryota > Fungi > Ascomycota > Sordariomycetes > Glomerellales > Glomerellaceae > Colletotrichum > Colletotrichum sansevieriae. Next base: position 25,363 of record JAOQIF010000774.1, on the reverse strand, counting down.
TTGAGAGTGGCTTCTGGAGGGCCACGGGAACCGTCTCAGCGCCGCCAAAAGTGATTTCGACCACGCCGGCCTTGGGGTCGAGAAACTGCTTTTTTAGCGCAGCTCGCTGTCGTATGTAGCCTTGGACCAATGTTGGGTTCTCGGCGTAGACCCGTGGCAGGTGTTGAAGTGGCTCTTGTTGGCCAAGGGACTCGGCGATTTGTTGATAGTTGCTGTCGAGGTCTTGCAGAGACGTGAACACAACCTTGTTTCCCCACGCATGTGTGTGAGGACCCGTCTTCTTTGCCTGGTATTCTGCCCACGACTTGTTGTAGAAAGTCGCATTACTCATAATCCTTGGGTTAGCGAAAGTGTTGTTGGAAACTTGACGAAAACCATCAGCAAGCCATCTTTACGCTCATCGCTCAATGGGAAAGCTCACAGACGTAACCCATGGACACTGAAGGGTGGTCCTGAAAGTTTGCACCGACACCGGGTAGGTCTACTTTTACTCCGATTCCCAGGCTTTTGAGTAGGCTTGATGGGCCAATCCCCGATAACTGCAGGATTCGCGGTGTGTTGACAGCGCCAGCGGCCAGGATAATGTTCTTGGACCTCACGAATCGCGTTCTGGATCCGTCGCGACTTGCCACATCGATTCCCGCTGTCAAGTTACCTTCTAAGTTGACTGCACCGCCGTAGTGTCGAACAATGAGATGGAGATTCTTGCGGTCGCTGATCGGGCTGTAGTATGCTGTCTCTGACGTGGAGCGGGTGCCGTTCTTCCCACCGGAATTCTGCGGCAGCCATGCAAGGCCGACGTTTTCGCCTTCAGCCCCGTCTTTCAACTTTGCAACTTTGATATCTTCCACCCATGCTTGAGCCTGAAGAGCTGGAAAGGTAAATCAGTATATCTGATGCGGGAATAAAGACCAGGAAAGACTTGCCGGCAACTGGCCATTGCCAAGACGGAAATCCCACTCTCACTGGGCCATTGCCGTACGCACCGGGGCTCCATTCGTAACCGTACTTATCGACATAGTCTTTTGAAGGAGGCTCAAAGGTTGAAGACTTGCGAAAATACTTGAGCATGGTGTCCCAGCCCCATCCGGGATTCCCGAGCGCCTGCCAGGAGTCGTAGTCGGCAACAGAGCCGCGGTCCCATGCCATGCCGTTGACGCTTGATCCTCCACCGACAGTGGCGCCGATTCGGAGTCGTGATGTCCGATTGCCGAGATGGATCTGAGGAACGGATGTAACGTTGTAAAGGCGAGGAGACTGGTCGTAGGTTGTGAAGAAGGGCACTGTAACATTAATGGTGTTTGGGAAATCGCCATATTCAATGACCAGAACACTTTCTGTATCACATCAGAAACAAGCCCGGCCCACAACGACGCTGGTTCAATGCAACGATGAAAACTACCCGGCAAAGAAAGAAAGAAAGTTCATCTCACTATCAGGGTTTTCGCTGAGTCTGTTGGCCACCACCAGTCCGCTGGTACCGCCTCCAACAATGATGTAGTCGTATTCCTCAGCAACGGCGTCCAAGTCTCTCTTGACGCTTGCACTGCCGGAAACCAGAGCTGCCCCGACTACGGCAATCGTAAGGCGCTCGAGAGCTCTTTGAGCCGCCTTGAGAACCATTTTCGCTTACGACATGGGATGGCGACGATTCGTGTGTAGCTAGTGTGCGTCGTGAGCTTCGAACCAGACATTTTATGTCATCAGACTTCTCGCAAACCCCGCACTTTCTACGAATTGCGGTAGTCTTTAGCCGATCAATTCTGGAGGCGAAAAAAAATTAGAATGCTACGACGAAGGGGGGGTATCTGACCTACCATCGCATGGTTTGGCATGCAGTCAGCCCGTCGGGCTATTTGGCTTTCCTGATCTGCACTAGATCCATGCAAGTGCGAATGTGATCTGCATGTACCCGGCTATACCCGTCATTACAACATGGCTGGAACATCAAAAGTTTCCGTCTCATTGGAATGCCTGTGTTACCGGGGAGATGTTTGACGACAACATTGGCTGATGAAGCAACAGTACTGAAAACAAGACGCATCCATGTGAGATAGCGTCGACGGAAATCCTCAACCATTGCGATCTCATCAAGAAATAAGTTTTCCATTTCTTTGCATCGTGATTTCTTTCGGTAAAATATCAGGGGTCCCAGACCCTCTTCAGTCAACATCCAATTACAAATCACCTGCCCCTGCGGTGCTCATTTGCCATTCTCGAATATATACAATCACGGATTAGCTGACCACAAGTCCTTCTACCAGAAAGGTCTGTTCCGTATCTCACATTCCGCAAACCTTCGCGCCTGTTGCCCTTCATATCCTGCTCCAGAACAATATTTTTCCCGCTTGGCGATGCAACTTAAATCGCAGGGTCAAGTTCGCCTCCGTTCCAGAACATCGAGCGGTCGGTGCCATAGACAGATTTCCGATCAGATGTGTGATCGAAGGCGACCAGTGGGTTCCTTGCATCGCAGGCGTTTTGGAGGCTTTCGAGGGCTGCAGCCGTCTTGGTGGCAGCCAAAAGATCGAAGTCGCTGCCGATATGCTGGTGAAATGGGCCGAGACTGATTGCTTCCACGTGCGGATAGTAACCATCTTCCATGTCTCTAGCCAGAGCCCAAACGTCAAAAGGATCGATATTGTCGACGTCCAGACGGCAAACATCTTGCGGCATCATGTACGATAACCTTCCCCGAGGGGCTTCGTCTCCCGGATGGTTTGCGTTCGCGCGATTCGCTGGGTGAATGAAGCCAAAACCCTTCAGAGTGAGGTGTTCCAGACACGAGAAGTCACTGAAGCCAATGACAGATATGTCTCCCTTCGTGTCGTTAGGGAGCTGACCACGTCGGAGGTCTAGTCGCTTGAGAGTCTGCGAATGATGCTTGAGGGCTTCTACCATCTGCCGGGGGGTTGCTTCAGCCACATTCAAATTGATCAAGGCTTCGCGGTCCACAAAATTCAACAAGGCGAGGTCCTCAGTGTTTTCTCTCGCCGTGACCGAGTGGTATATAAATTCTTCGAGGCTTCCGCAGGATCCAGTCAGATTTTCGAAGTCCCGGACTGGTAGGAAGCTATCTTTCAAGACGAGACGCTTTAGACGTGGGAGCTGAAGGGGTCTTTCCACTCCGTTGCAGAGATCCATCGTGAGGTCCTCAAGGTTGGCGCAGAGGTGCAGCAACATGAGCTCCCTTGTGCTGTTGTAGAATTCGCTCGAAATCGAAAGTCCGGCTAGTATCGACGTTGGTGTCCCTTGATGTGTGAGTTGAAGAGTTTTCAACCTTGAGAGAGTCCATCCAGTCTGTGTGTGGCTCATTTCGTGGAGGAACCATGCAAATGGCTCCCACGAGGCGCAGTTGTAGCCAGCAGAGAAATCGAGGCAAAGTTTCTCAAGCGAGGTCAATCTTGTTAGGAGGAGTTGAATCAGTGCGACGAACTCCGTGGAGGTGAATTCCCTCTTCAGGCTGTCGTAAAAGGCATCCCCAAACCACATGTTGGAGTCCGCCGCCAGGCAGTACAGGTCGTACTGGATGTCGTCTGGAATGGGTGGATGGTGTTGAACGCTTCCATTGCCGAAAGGGGAGGACTCTGTGAGAACCAGCTCTTTGATCCCGTCTGCGAGGTAGTTGCTTTCTAGAATAGTTCGAACGATGCCGGCAAAAATGGTATTTTGCTTCGAAGTCCTTCTGCACCAGCTCTGAACGTTGTGTATCCCTCGGTAAAGGAGCGGAAGAGCTAGTTGTCGAAAGTGGCCAGACACTCGACTGAGAGCAACTAGAGTAGGCCTTCCAACTGCAACGAAGTGGTCTTCTCGGAAGTCGCCATTGTTCCAAGCTTGAAGATCAGCGTCGTCCCGGAATTCATGGTTAAACCAAGTATCGAGAACAAGCGAGAAGTGCGGCAGACGCTCCATGGCATCCTCGTCAAAAGCGCACAGCGGATTGAGGTGCTCCCCCAGAGATTCGAAGATCTTCACCTGCAATTCAGCAGGCAGGAGCAGGAAGTTGGGAAACGACATGGTGTTCTTGCTTGGTGTTTTCAGGTCGAAGTTGGCGGGCAGATTCTCGTGTGGTTGGTACTCAGATGTTGAATTCTTGAGGTTGTCGGTGGTTGAAAGGGGAGCAGGAAGGAGAGACTCAGAGATTAAATACTTGACGGGATGGAGGGCAAGGTGAGGATCCACCTACGACCGCGCCAAAAGGTGAGGTCTACCGGGTCTCATCAACCAGAGGTGAACGGAAAAGGCCTTTCAGATGAAATACCAGCCGGAGATGGGAATGGTTCCCTCAAATCTGTGTCGTGGTTGAAAGCTGTGGTGGAAGTGGGTCGCACCCTGCTGAGCTTCAGAACTTGGAAGTCGAAGAGTGATTCACTCTTCATATGTTATCGGACGAAAAGCAGCTTCAAGGAGATAATTTGGAGTTTCTTGTACTCTTCCAGACTGGGAGACAGTCGCGCAGGACCCAGCAATGAGTCTTTTCTGCCGCCGGGCAGCCTCGCAAGAGCGTTGTGAAAATCGTATGCCTCTCACTTCAGCCAACGCGTTGGCTTATTTATTTTGGTACAAAGTCATGTTTTACAGAGTGAGAAAGTCATTTCCACAATCTTTACATGATTCATGGCATGTCCTATCTATCCAGGTATTGGTACCTATGGCAAGCAGATACATACCCTGGCTAAAGAAACTGCTTAACTCCTGATATTCCATGGGCAAGAGTGAGTCACGTCACCTTTAGAGCCGCAGACCGCGCCCGAGTTAGCTGTAGAGGGAGCGGCGTAACGACAACAAGGCTGCGAAACATATCAAGTCCTCTAAGCCCCCAGCACGATCGAACATTGTAGGTTTGGACTTGAAGCCTGTTATTTTCCAGGCATCTGTGGCTTTTATCTGTCACATCAGACACCGAAAAGATTTTGAGAAATCCAAGGCTGTCACAAATGAGACTGGAGTTCATATTCCCGCCCAAGAGGAACCAGTGTGTGTAAGTAGCTGGTGTTCAGATTTCAGACCGCCAGGCATCACCAGTTCCCGCCAACCATGGCAAAGGGGTGAATACGGTAAACTTGAGAGCTTCAGCATTTTGTAGTCATCTAGCATTAGATCCGAATAAGCAGCACGTGTCATCCTCATATTCATCGCTGCCGCTGTTGATTTCATATCGGTTGCGCCCCGTGCCCACTAGTCCTGAATTGTCTCTGAGAACTTCCTACCGAGCATCTACGTGTGACTAACATAATTGTAAAACCAGATTCACTCTTGACGAGTGATCTAGCCCAAGGGGCGTTCTTGCATTTCCAAACGGTGGACTGAGCGGTGGGAGCCTGAGGTCACGTCTTCACCACCCGCGATTTAATTCACTCCCACAACAAAACAGACGAAACGCCGACTTCACATCCCAAATACTCTCCCACCACCGGCTTCTTTTGCATTTCACGTGACCATCTATTCATACACGATCGATTACGTTGGTCTAGACTCTTCCCCGCCGCGATCGCTGCTGCGCACCTACGCTAGACACGCAGATGTTCGTGAGACAGCTGCACGCGACCGCCGTGCAAAGCACACAAGCCATGGACCGAGTATCCAATCTTCCTGCCGAGATACTCACTCACATCTTGAAGAGTTTCTACGATGGCTTACGAACGTCGGAGGAGGGGGCTCGACGAAAGAGAAGAATTCAAACCGGCGCTTAGCAGCTCGTCACTTGCGAATGCGTGACCTCATGTCACGCCGAATCAGAACCGTCGCTGAGCCCATCCTCTACAGCAACTTTTGCCTTCACGAACTATGGACATATACTAGTCCCATGTACTTCGAGAAGCTCGCATCGTTTGTTTGGAGCCGTCATCAGCAGCCGGGCCTTGGAGACATCGTGCGAACAGTCCGCATTCGTGACTACATCGCCAAGGATCGTGCAGTCGAGTAGCCGGGCCTTGAAACCGACAAACATTACGAATCCCTATAGAGCATGACGGCTTTTTGCTTGCCCCGCAGCGCTGTACCGATAAGCTTCAAGACCTCGCTTCCCAGCTCCGTCAAACTGCAATCACCGCTGTTGACGACGATTGGGTGGGCAGCGCGTCCCGATGCGTCGTTATGCCATTCTCATCCAACTGTTGCTGTTGAAAGCCCCCAAGGTGAAATCAATTTCTTTTGACCATCTTGGCTGGCAGGAATCCTCCAGGCTGCTAAGCCTTGGAGGGGTTTCCACCGGGACCCTAGATGGGATGCTTCTGGTTGGAACTTGAAGAACCCCTGTTGTTCGAAGTAAAGGTATGGATAAGTGTGAAAATTGTAGACCAAAAGACGAAGATGGATGATGTGTTTGTTATCAAATTCATCCATTTGCACCCGGACATTGAGGCTTTTTCTACTTGGAACATCGCCGCATACTCAGTCTACTTCCCAAATGATCCAGTAGTCCATCGACCATATCTGTTGTTCTGGTCACGGTTCAGGCAAGCGCCGGTTTCCAAATGATACCCCGGCCTGGGTTGAAGGCTGTCCGGCCGTTTGGAAGCCGCCGCTCCAACATCATGCAGGCTGACCTTTGGCAAGAAAGATGCGCTGGATTGCCGGCATTGTTTAGATGAATCGTGGTCTCCCAAGCCTTGAGAAAGTTGGCTAAGCGCGCGGGGAAAGTTGTCACATTGGTTGCTGATTTTGGAGACAGACCGACATGGGTACTGTTGCAACGCGCGCGTCCGGTCAGGTGCAGTCGAGATGTCGTTGGTTGGGTTAGTGGCATTGAGATGCAGTAATAGCCGCCGGCCCCAACAGGGAATAACTTCTTATTACACGTACCCAGCGAAGTTATAACCAACAAGCTTGCCACCTTCATGGCTCCAAAATCAACATCTAAAAAGAATCCGCGTTTCGGCTTGCCACTCATCGCGATGGCGGACTTTCGCGGGTTGCGAAACCCGGCTGGCCTGTCATATCTCCCACAAGAACTTTTGAGATTGATTTTGTCGCATTCTTCCGACATTCGCAGCCTTTTGTTCACCGTTGCGTCTAGTCGCGCATTCTACGGCGCATTTCATTCGTTTCCAAGTCCTCTGATCGACTCCGTCTTGCATCGAGAGCTGGATTCTTCCGTATTTCCCGAGGTCATTCGAGCCACTCGAGCTCGTCGACTCTGCGCGTTACGCCTTTCGAAGCCGGACCTATCAGCAGCTAGAACGCAAGTTCTTCATCGCGAGCCGGAGACGTCCTTGGATTGGACTGTTTCTGAGGGCATTGCCGCCGTACAACTACACAACAACGTCGCAGACCTTTCGAATGCGATTTGCAGGGAATACTTTGAATAACCTCGAGTCTCACGTTGGAAATGGATACGAGGGGCCACCATCCGACGACGAGCTGTGTCGCGTTCAACAGGCTCTGTATCGATTTGAGACTTACTGCAACACCTTTCCACATCTAGGTGAACACCTTTGGCCAGACAACGACGTTAGAGAGGAATAGACCACCTTCTTCGACTCCTACCAGCCCTGGGAAATTGAGCAACTTGGCAGCGTCCATGAGGCGCTTTTCCGCCTTCTTGCACCTGGTATGTGGCTACAGATTTCGTAATCCGCGTTCTCCGGATCTTCGAGGAGTTCCCTAATATCAAATCCAGTCTTCAACGATTGCGCGCTGCACGATATATCCTGGGGCTGGGATGAAGTGAAGTACGCGAGCGATTATGATGGTGGCCATGTAGAGTGGCTATTGTCCGGTGGCTTGAGCTATGTCAACAAGATCTTGAACACCGCAAATTTCCACGACCGCTGGTTACTCATGGGCGGTCGCAAGGCTCTAAATCATGAATGCAATTGGTTGTACGAGGCTTTCCAGACGTACAAGAACCTCTTCTTGTTAAGACAAAGAGGTCAGGGATTTGGTACAGAACCGGGCACCATATCAGATGTTTTGAAGGGAAATGACTTCACTTCCGCCATTGAGAGGCTTTGGGAGTGGTCCCATGTGAAATACTACGCGAGCTGTGGTGATCAGAGCGTTAGGTGCAATATGGCGATGGAGGACCACTTCAGATCACTGAGAGCGTGTGGATATGTGTTCTGGGACGAAGGCAGATTGACAAGTATCGAATGGTTCAATCAAAGTGTGCATGATCTCGACCTTGACATTGGGGAAGAAATCTACAAAGGCGCACCTTCACTTCGAACAGAAGTACGTTCTTGAATCATTCGATCTAATCTTTACCAGGAAGGGAAATTTGGGAACTGGGACGGGGATCCGGACGCAACAGCTATCGACCCCTCACAAGAATGGAGGAGACTGGCAACTTTCGACTAGTATTTGAAGTCCGTACATAGAAGAAGACTTTTATGGGAGTTTCTCTGCTTTCATTGTTTTTGTTTTTGTTCATTGATCATTTTCATACTTTTGCGATAGATTAATTGGCAGATTAAGTTGCTCCTTTCTGTCAATGTTATCCTAGATTCCATGACTTGACCATGGCCCAAATTGCTTACTTAGTGAGCGTATCCTCATGTTACCTATGAAGTAGTTTCATACGAAATAGTCCAAACAATACGAAAGTACTACGTACACCTCTAATCGCATAGCGGAACTGGTCTCATGAAACATTCATTTACCCCACTAGCTAAGTCTTGTCGTTTGCTTTCATGGCCCTGATCTTGGAAAACACATCCGTTGATGCACAGCATTCAGATCAACATTCTTTCTGCAAATTGCACATGCCAGCTTCTGGAGGACATGAATTGTTCGATTGCGATAATGTTCATGAATTGGCATGATGTGGAAACCAAAGGTTGGGTATTGAGTAGATTTAAGACACTCCTCCTATGGGATCCCGCCACTTGTGCCATTACGCCGAGATCAAGTATGATGTGTCCCCCATAGGACACAAAAGTATCCAGTAAATGTCTGAGTTGAGGACAAAAATGAGCAATACCATACTAATCCAAGACTTGCGTCTCCTCTTTATGTTATACATACGTATTGAAGATTGCCAAGCTTATTGCCAATTCATGCCGATGTTGGCAAATCATGCTGATGCTACTAACAGGCGCGTAAGTGCTCTTACAAGTTTTGCCAAAGCGGCATTATCACTAGCCAGAGAGAATTATAGGGAAAGGGCCTCATAAACTAAGTTAGAGTAGTCTTTAAGAGTTAGGAGATAAAAAGGGGCACTAGGTGCCCTCCAGATAAGCGTTCCAGCTTCTTATAGTAGTATAGAGAACTAGAGAAAAATATTTAATTTTAGCTCTATTGAACTAAGTTAACTTCTTTACTTTATATTATTCAATAGATTTCTCTCAAATTATTAGCCAAACGATGCAGTTGCGTAAGTATTTGACTTCCTGGTCAGGGAGATTGAGGCCAATTAGGCGGCGAGGCAAAACACACAATGAACCTCAAACGCTCCAAGCATCAGGAGGCTTGGTTATACCATGTCGGCAACCCCCTATCCCTAAAGAACCTACGCTAATCTATACCGGATATATTCCGTGACGTCCCGAGAGGGAGGCCTTGAACCAACAGCAAAGTACCCTTTGTCGACTTCCAACTGAAAATGATGCAGGAAATAATGGGACATCTTGGACCACGTCAGCTATATCTCCTCAGGCAAACCGGTCGGGTATTTTGGCACTGCTTCACCGGTAGGAAATCTACATACTTGCACAAGCCAATCACATGGTTGCCAAAAACAAAAATATTGGCAAAACGGGGAGATTTCACAGGAGGATTGGGGGTCTTTGATCGAATTCCAACGAATGAGTCTTGGACATCCTGAGTGGCGGCAGGTTGCAAAGTTGTTCAAAAAGGATCATCTCTGCCAAGACTGTCGTCCCAACTAAGATTCGATTATTGGAAATCGACGTTTGCCAAACGCTTACATTCAACGCTCTGAGAGACCGGTCTTTTGCCCGGTCTTTTGCACTAGCTGTGACACAAATCATTCTTTGACTGCCTTTCCGAGGTTCAGGCGGCCGCAAATGGCTTGGGAGGGAAAATTGCAAACTCGCCCGCATCGCTGTATGCCGTTATTCGGGACGAATATGCCGTTCATCGAGATATTGGCCTTACCAAAGGCTTGTCCCGAGTGCGTACAGCAATTTAGCGCCACTATCGCCGCCTAACGCAATTCTATCGCATGCCAACCCCCCCTCCCCCTCCAAGAAAAGGTACCAATAATAAAATTTCATCTTGTTTCCTGAAAGACCGTCTCATCCGGTTATTAGGAAAAGGTTATTTTCAAGCTAACAATAGCCAAGCTCTTGGACTCCATCAACGTTTTCCATGCAGTCACACAGACATCCCAAACTCTAAACCTACTTAAATAATTGTTAATTATCAGGCTTCGCAACGATCTGCGAAAAGACCGGGAAAGCGTAGTTTACGAATTGTCTGTTGAGACGTATGATGAAGTCCAAGGCCCAACACAAGTCCGTGGTGGTGGGCAACGGGCGCGCTAAACAGTGTCGCATCTCTAACGCGCAGGTAATCATCAGATTATTCCCTCTGACTAGCTTAATAGAGGACCATCTGTTTCGCACATCCAATTCAGCTCCAGGACGTTCTTCACTTGAGAGCCGCGGCCGGGAGCCAAGGTTGGAGATATGCACACGGGTAAGATTGCCTTATATATCGACCTATCGGGACTGCAGGACATCATGTCACCAAATTGCGCGTCGGATAGACCTGAAGAGTTACTCCTCACTTTCGCCCCAGTGGTGTGTGTAGCAGGACCAACGGAACGGAGGTTCCGTTTTAGGAACAACCCATAGGGGACCCGTATTGTCGAATCATACAGTATAGGGTACAAAAGTGACTAAAAATTGATATATAACTATTATGAAACTCTATATATAGATCCAAGCGGAATTTATACCTAAAACTAGCTAATATAGATATCGCCTAATTTAGCTAGATTTCGCGCTACTTTTATATAATTATTATACCCTACTACGCGCGCTTAGGGGGTTCATTTAATATACCCTTTTAGTTCTAGTATAATATAATATAACTAGATAACTTCTCTAATTAATACTAAATCGCTTAAATCTAGCGTATTTAAAGTTATTGTCACACGCCTTTTGGTGATATAGTCGGCTATCACGTGGTATTCCACGTGACCACGGTTGGGCTCAACGCCTATCCTTTAAATAGGAGACTTCTAGCAAATAAGCTTAGAAGGCTTAGCTATTATAGAATATATTACGATATACTTATAATTACTTATTATACTATTTATTATTATTCACGCTTATATTGCTCTTTTCCTTATTTTACTCGTAGTCTTAGTAACCCCTACTATAGCCTTAGGCTAGTAGGAAGATTATAATATCTAGTAATATAACTTATTCTTTTTTCTTATCTAAGACCTCCCTTATATTATAAAGACTTATAATAAGGTAGAGGACTTAGACTTAACCTCGAAACCCCCTCCTAAAAGCATTTATATACTAAAAGGAAGGAAGTTAAAGAAGTTAAAGAGATAGAGGTCTTAACTATTAACTTATATAGCTAACTATTCGAGTTTAATATTAAATTAGCATAGTAATCCCTCTCTTATAGAGGAATATTATAATATAGGAGATATAGCTAGAATTAGATACTATAACGAGGCTTATAAGCTCTATAGTTTCTAGCAAGCTTATAAGGACTATAACTTTACCCTTAGCCTTAGCGAATGATTTCATAACTAGATAGCGAACCTCGCCTCTCTTAAATAGGATAATAACTATATACCTTATATAGATATTATTAATATAAGCTAGAAGGTAAAAGCTAATCTATACTATTACTAGATACTCGAGCCTAATAACTATATAGCTATATTAATTAGTATTATTAATATAATTGCAGCTATAAGGGATACTCTAGTAATAGTAGCACTTTTTATACCCCTATCTAGAGAAGAAAGCCTTTATAAAGCTAGCGAGAGAATCACCCTTCTACCCCTAAGAGATAAAAGAGTTATAACTCCTATCTAGTCTAGCTAGTTAGACGTCGAACCCCTAGGACCTCCTATTAAAGCAAGAGCTATAGTAAATAATATTTATAATAGGAGTAGAAAAAACCCTTAACTATAAGTTATAGCGCTAGAAGATATTATCGCAGGACTATTAGAGCGAAAAATCTATAGAATATTATAAATTCTTCACGATACTACTATAGGTCTACTAAAATAGGATATATTAGCAAGGAGGACCTAGCTGCTATAGTAGAATTTAGCACTACTACTAATATTTTTATTATTATCCTAGGGGCCCTACCTAGAGCTGCTAGCCTAGGGTCTCGAGGCTTTACTCCTTTAAGTATTTAGCTAGCTCGAGGCTAATACTAGGGTGCTATAGCCTATAGGAACTCAATAGGAAGGTAGATTTATCTAATAATATAGTATTTTTTAGCTAGATATTAATAAGAAGTATAGTATAGAGCCCGTCTTTTATAACTAGGATACTCTATACTATAAGGAGATAGATCTATAGATCTCTAGCTTAGATACTAAAACTACTAGCTTAGCTATAGCTTTAGAGATTATATAGAATTAGAGCTCTCTACTATAAAGGAAAGCACTTAGCTAGTAGGAATACTAACTCAAGCTAATTAAATAATAGAACTACCTCTGCGCAGGATATTACACCCTATATAACGCTATTAGGAGACGTTTTATACTAACCTAATAGGAGTCTATCTAATAGATCGCTATGCATAGGTTTACTATAGAAGACCTCAAGGGAGATAGAGATATTTATAACTTTGCCTAAAACTATTTCAAATATAATAGAGCATAGATAGGACTAATATCTATAGTTAGTTAGCTATTAATAATCTTCTATAATACAATTAACCTAGAGCTTTAGCAATTCCTAGACGAACTAACTACTAGTAATACTCTCGAGGATTACCTTAATATAGCTAAGAAAAAACGCAAAGCAGTTTAGCGCAGACTCTAGGCGCTAATTAGTATTAATTATATATTAGAAGAATCTAATAACGTAATATAGAATAGTAATAAGGGATAATAGAATAACCGAGACTTCTAATAGGATAATCGTAATAATCTGTAACCCTAATAATATTATTAACCTTAGTAACGCTTCTAGCGCTCTAATAACTATTAAAACTAGAAAGATCGCTACCTATAGAACTAGCTATAGAGAAACCTAGGTTTTTAATATTATATAAAATATAATAGACTAGGCTAGACGGACTTAGACGCCTATTATATATAGGAGGATTATAATAATAACTATAATATTAATAACCTCGTTAATAGCAGCTATATCCTACTAGATATATAGGAAGTCCCCCACGATTCAGCTACCCTATTAGAGCAACTGCGCAAAGAGGAAATAGCAAGCTAGATAATAGACGTCGTAGTTATAGCGAGAAGCCTGCTAGCAATCTCCCTAACTACTTTAGTTCTAAACTCTGCTATATATTACGTTAATAATATAGTAAATTTCGCAGGTCTTATTATAATTCCCTTAGCAAATAACGCGCAGGTATTACTTAAGAAAAACCAAATTATTAATACCTAGGTAAAACTAGTAAAACGAATAATACTAGCTAAATAGATATATCTCCGCCTTAATATAAAAAGCAATAATATAACTAGCCTAGAGGAAGTCTATATTAATATAGGCGCCTTAATAACTCTAATTAATAGGAATTAGGTGCTATGCTTTGCGCGAAATCCCACGTTTTAAATAATAGAACTATAGAAGATAAACGTAGTAGACTTAACCTTTTATATAATAGAGCAGGTTATATTCGACTTCTATATCCCAGGTACTATTAGCAATATGGAGATCTATAGCTATATTATTATTATAGCTAGAGTTATAAATACCCTCAGAGCGAATCTTCTACTAGGAACACCGTTCTATAAAGATCACGAGCTAGTTATAGACTTCAATAAGGGTATAGTTAAATTCCGCTTAGTATACGGAATATAGTATCCAGCTTAGTTCAGGAGATAGCACCTAGTAACTAGACGAGTTAATAACGCCTATACTATAGTTATTCCCCTATAGAGCGACGCATTCATTATAACTAGCTTTATTAACCTCCCTAAGTTAAGCTAGCAAGGCTCTAATACTTAGTAGTTTTAATCTAGCTATATAGGCGTAGTTAATATAATAGTTATAGCAGATAACCCTAAGCTTATCCTTATATAAAATATAATAGATAAGCTAATAATAATCCCAAGAGGATAGCAGCTAGGCTATATTATTCTAATAGAAATAGAGGAGACTACTAACCTCGTTAACTATATAGATATTATTACCTTTATAGGAGGAGAATCAAACTCGCGCTAGTTCTTATAATCTAAATTCAATAGAGCTACGAGTAATATAGCAGCTAGCGCGTAGTTTATAACCCCGCCTGCTAAATCCAGCCTAGGACTGCCTTATTAAGCGGATAATATCCTATCTTATAGAATATCTAAGCTAAAAGATATCCTAGTTATATAGAGCAAGGATAGAGTTGAGGTCTATAATTAGGATGCAGTTTTTACTAGTAGACTTAAGGAAATCCTTAATAACTAAGATATCTATTATAATAAGGGGATCATACCTATGCTAGACGACTAATATATATATATTAAGCTCGTTAAAGGGTAGTAAAACCAGAAGGCTATAGTAAAGCCTTACCCCCTTAGCACTAAAGACCTCGAAGTCGTTGAGAATATCTATAGTAAGATATATACCAATAGTAAGATAGTATGGGGTAATAAGCTAATCCTAGTTATCTATCCGCTCTTTATTATATAGCGAGTAGTTAATAGTATAAAAAAAGGCAGGGTTATTATTAACCTTCGCCCTCTTAACCGAATCACTATCCTAGACATATACCCGCTTCCTAACTAAGATAATATAATAGATACCCTCAGAGGGAAGAAACGTATAATAATATTTAACGCTACTAGGTTCTTCTACTAACTACTAATCTACTCGAGATACTGCAATAAGATAGTAGTAATAAGTCCCTATAGTATCGAGGTTTCTAATATTATCCTTATAGGATTTAAGAACTCGCTAGCCTACGCCTAGTATTTTATAAACTACCTCCTGCACGACTACTAGCACTTTGCTTAAGTATATATCAACGATAGTATTATTTTCAGCGATAATAATAAGGACTATCTCCAGCATGTTAATATTATTCTCAAGCTCTTTAAGAATAACCGCCTTTATATTAGACCTAAGAAGTCCTTTGCAGGGTTTCCTAAAATAAGACTCCTTAGCTATATAATAAATATTAATAATATTAAACGAATAGAGGATAGGATCGCAGACTTTAAGAACCTCCGCTTCCTAAAAATTCTCTATAATATTAAGAGATACCTCAGAATAGCTAGATAGCTATAATATAATATACCCTAGTATAATATTATTATAATACTACTATAGGATAGAAAGACCCGTCTTACTACGAAACTCCGTAATAAAAACATACTTCCTAATAGTCTATTAAAAGCAGTTCGAATAAAGAGGGTCCAAAAGGTATTATTTAAGCTAATACTAAGCAAGCAAGAGGCGTAGAATACCCTCTAGGAGAATCTCTATAACTAGGTTATAAGATACTACTATAACCTAAATAAGCTTATATTTTTTGAGGTTAATACTTATAAAAGCGGCTTTAGGCTTATAATATTCTAACTAGGCATCCTATAGAATAGCACTAATATATCTAGTAAAGATATCGCATAAATCTATATCTAACTAGTGCTTTTTCTATCTAAGGTTATATCGCCCTTAGAAAAGCGATACTTTACTATAGAGGTAGAGGTAGTAGTAGTAGTATAGGCTATAAAGAAGCTCCGTAAGCTCGTATAATTAAATAAGCACCCTATATAAATTCTCATAGATCACGTAGCTATAAAGGGAATTCTTATATATACCTCGCTATAAACTATAGACCTTAATAAGGCTAACCTATAGCTCGCGAGCGCTACGAACTACCTATTGCAATTTAACCTCAATATTACCTATATACTAGGGAAGCTTAACGTTATCCCTAATACCCTCTCGCGCCTGCTATTACTTATAGCCTCAGGACGAGCTAATAGGTTTGAGGATAGCAACGTTCTCGTAGAAATAACCTATAGTAATAACGATAATAATAACGCAGGATTTATAAGCATAGTTAATTAGTTAGCTAAGAAGTCATAAGCCTATAGAGCAATAGGGGAGATAACTATAAGTATTTCAGAGGACTTTATCGCTAAGATTATAGATAATTATACTAATAACACGAGGTATAGCAAAATTCTCAAATAACTCCGATCCTAGCAGAAGGAACTAGGTAAGTAGTAGTTACTATTTAACGCTACTACTAAGGAAAATAGCGCTAGAGCTGCTAGAAGAGCCCTAAAACGCTATTAAATAACTCCTTAGAGTTTATCGCTAGAAGGGCTTATCCTTTATATAGCTATAGATAGCACCTAGAGACTCTGCATTCTGCGTAAGTTAGTACCTGCGATTCTCCGCCTTAGTTATAATAAAAAATACTACTTTAGCGCAGACTATATAATAATAGAAATATCGACTTTTTAGTTTTATAATAAGAAGTTACTTATATAATAATATATCGCCTACTATAACTAGTATAAAGATAACTAAATCGACTGCTAAAGGCTACTAGGATAGCTATAACCTATCCCTATTATAAATATCCCTTATAATACTATTACTATAGACTTCGTTACTAATATACCTAAGGTGCTATCCCATGGAAGTCCCTACGTCCTGCTAGGTTTCCTAGAGTTAGATATATTAGTAATAATAATATATAAATTCTCAAAAAAGATAATCCTTCTCATAGGATATTCAACCTATAGAGCAAAAGAATAGGCAATAGTCCTACTCTGCGCATTTTTCCTCTTAGACCAGGGAATTCTATATTATATTATTAGTAACTAGGATCCTAAGTTTATCTCTATAATATAGTATGCAATATTCAACGCCCTTAACATCAGGCTCCTCCTCTTAATAGCATACTACCCCTAGATAGACGGGTAGAGCGAAAGAATAAACTAGACTACTAAGATCGCAATATAGTTCTATACGTCTAAATCCCCTAATATCCTATAAACTAATATACTACCTGCCCTATAGTATAATCTTAATAACTCCCTATCTGCTACAATTAGACGATTACTAAACTAGGTTATATTTAGATTTAAGCTATAAAATATCCTTAATATAGTTATATAAACGAGCACCCCGACTAAGAGCCTTACTATCCTCAGGGAGATATATTAGAAGGAGGTACTACTACTTATTAATATAGCGAACGCCTCGCATAAGGAGAGATATAATAACTGCTATACTAATATAACTTTTAATAAAGGGGACGAAGTCAAGATATGACTTAGCAAAGGATTCTACTTACTAGGATAATATAATAATAAATAAACCTCTAGATAGATAGGACCCTTCCGAATTAAGTATATTATTAGTCCTCTCGCCTATAAGGTAGATATTCCTAAGCACTAGCAGGTTCACCTAATCCTCTCTATAGCCTAGCTATATAAGCTAGCCTAGGGAGAAGACCTATTTAACTATAAGACTATGCTACTAAAGCCTATTGAGGTTAATAGTAGTAAGGAGTAGGAACTTAACTATATTATTAAACGAAGAGTCTTATAGAGGAGTTATAAACCTACTATTAAATACCTTATCTAATAGAAAGGCTTTATAGCAAAAGATAATACCTAGGAATAAAGAGACTCCCTATTGCTTAATATAAATAATCTTATTGATAAGTATAATACTAAATTCCCCCTTAACTAGGATACTAAAAGAGCTATAAGAAGGCGCATACCTCGTGTATAACTAAATAGTTTTCCTATCCTTTTAATAGGATAAATATATATACCCTGAATTAATATTAGGATTGCAAATTTTCCCTTTATTATTACTATTTTTTACTATTAACTACTCTTCCCTCGATCTCTCTATCTTATATCGAAATAAATAGGAAGAAGCGGAGGGTACTAACTTTTATACGCCTTCCTTACTAACCCTTATTATAAAAACTTTTTTCCTTTCCTTCTATACCTTCCTTTCTATTTACTATACCTACTTACTTTTATTTAGGCACGCTTATACTTTTTATTTATTTATTTCTCTCTTATGCGCTAATTATTACCTAATAAACCTCCTATAATAAGCAATAATATTATCCTAACCTGCTAAATATAGCCTCCTAAACGCTAGCCTAACTAATACTATTATAATAATAGCTTCTAAAGGCAAGGAAGTTACTAATAACTACGAGGTCCTATCCTCTCACCTATCTAACGATAGCAGCAGCTAAGACGAGGGTGCTAACCCCTAGAATAACGAGGTGCTTAACCCTATCTCCCCGCGCTAATATAGCGATAACTAAGGTAGTAATAACTAAGTTAGTAACTATAGTATTAACCTCAGCACTCTAGTTAAGACTCGTAAGTCTGCTACTAAGAAGAAGAAGTCCTATAAGGACTATAAGAAGGGTAAATAGGCAGCTAAGAAGAACTTCTTCGCTATAGATACTAAGACCTAATGCGAGGAGGTTATTAATAATAACGCTAATAATAGTTAGAACGATAATACGTAGGCTACCGAGCTAGTCTATATTATCGCTAGTACTACTACTAATATTAAGGAGCCTACCCTAGCTAAAACTATAGCTACTACCCCTTATAAGACTCCTAAGAAGGGCCGCCCTAGCCCTATAGCCTAGCGCTAGCAGATCGACGAGGCGAAGGCTCGTATTAATAACGCCTTTCTATACTACCCTGATACTATCCTTATTAAAGAGATCGAGAAAATCCTTAATAATATCGAGCCTTCTAAGAATATATCTTCTAACCTCTATATTAGATATATCTAGGATACTCTTAAGCGAGTATATAACGCGTATATTAATAATAACGCCTATAGCAAGCTTCTCCCTAGTTACGCCTAGGTCCTTACTATATACTTTTATAATACCTATAGTTATACTAATAGAATTATTACTAGCAACCTTATTATAATAAACTATATTAACCTCCTTTCTATCGCCCCGCTTATTAATATTAGTAATATTACTACGATAGACCTATTAGCCTATAAGGATGCTAAAAACGCAAAAGACCTTGCTAATAAGGCTGAGGGTAATATTAATACTATTATTAATAGCATCTAATAGGAAATCCTTCCTCGCCTCGATACTATAGAGATTAATATAGCTAACGTAGATACTATTAATATTAATACTATTAGCGAGCATCTCACTAAACTTAAGAATAATAGCATATCTAAGCAGGTAGTTACTAATAAGATTCGCATAGCTATTAACGTAGTTAAGACTAAGGAGATCACAAGCCTTCGCGCTGAGATCGCAAACCTCTATACTATAATCGAGGGTCTCTAGCATACTAGTAATAAGCAACTCGCACCTAGCGATACTAGTAACGATAGTACTACTAAGTACTAGCAGATATCTAAGTTTAACGCACTCCTCTGCTAGCATAACGCCTAATTAATAACGCTATAATAATTTCTAGCAATTAGGATATAAAGAGGGAGAGAAGGGAATATTAAGTATATATATCTTAGATCGATAGAGATAGTAATTAGAATAATTACTTTTTAAAAAGGGGGTATATATTACACGCCTTTTAGTAATATAATTAGCTATTATATAGTATTCTACGTAACTATAGTTAGGCTTAATACTTATCCTTTAAGTAGGAGACTTCTAGCGAATAAGCTTAGAAGGCTCGGCTATTATAGAATATATCACGATATACCTATAATTACCTATTACACTATTTATTATTATTCACGCTTGTATTGCTCTTTTCCTTGTTTTACTCGCAGTCTTAGCGACCCCTACTATAGCCCCAGGCTAGTAGGAAGACTGTGACAGTTATTT
This sequence comes from Colletotrichum sansevieriae, assembly GCA_026260285.1. Classification (NCBI taxonomy): domain Eukaryota; kingdom Fungi; phylum Ascomycota; class Sordariomycetes; order Glomerellales; family Glomerellaceae; genus Colletotrichum; species Colletotrichum sansevieriae. Next base: position 5,467 of record JAOQIF010000774.1, on the reverse strand, counting down.
AATACTTTATTTAATACTTTATTTAATTATCTTAAATACTCCCATATACTTATATATATAAATACCTAATATTACTTATAGTAATCCCTTATATTATATATTCTTATCCTTAAGTTTACTAATTAGTAGTAATCTAAGAGGTTAGCCCTAATTCCCTTAATAATAGTACTTATAAGAGTATAATTAAAGGTATTTATAATAGCCTAGGGATTATACTTTTACTATTATCCTCCCTTATTATCCTTATAATATTATAAGGTTATTTAAGTAATAGCTAAGTAGCTTAAGATATTACTAGCCCTTCTCTTTATCCCCTATTCCTATATATTATAAGCTTCTTTACTTAAGGCTTTATAATAATAAAAAGGTCTTAGGATAGTTAAATTACTAAGGAGGAGAGGCTTCTAAACAGTTAACTATTTTCCCTTGTATAATTAATAGCTAGGTTAATCCCTTATTATAATATTATAAGGAATACCTTAAGTCTTAATACATAGGTATTATAATATTCTCTATGTATCCCTACCTCCTATAAAGTATTTTAATAGGATATTCTTATTAATAACAAGGTATTATTACTACTACCCTTTAGGGGCTTTACTAGCTTAGAAAAGAGGTTATTATATATTATAAGAAAGTAAAGAGGATAAGAGTTACTTATACTTAGAGGGCTATATAATCTCTTACTTTTTATATTAGTAATAACTAAATCTTAGGAAAAAGCTCTAGTTCTATTAACTAGGTAGGTAAGCTAATTATATTTTAAATATAGAGCGTTTCTCCTAAGCTATAGCTTTAGAGGTATATACTATTTATTAGATAAATTACTACTATTTACTTAAACGCTATTTAATTAGAGTTCTTATATTTATAAGAGAAAGTATAAGGTTATAGTTATAATAATACTTAGTAAGTTAGTTTAATAGTAATTAGTATTAATAAGGCACCCCTTTAGTTATAAGTATTAGATTTACTCTATTCTAGGTCTAGCGCTACTAGTAGCCTCTCGCTAGTCCTCCCGCTTTTAGGTCTCTATAATTAGGTATAACTTATGAATAAGGCCTGATTATATAATAAGCCTCTTATACGATTATTATAAGAGGGCTTTAGTAAGGCTATTTACTATTAGTTCTACTAAAGGGGTATAAATAATCTTAATATATCCCTTATTAATCTCCTATTATAGCTAGTAGTTATAAATATTAATATAGTAGAATCTTATTTATAACTAAACTGTCTCCTTTATACCGAGGCTTATTATTTATAGGTTATCATGTTAAATTATAACCTTTAGTATAGTATTAATAGTTATACCTATAAATATAAGAGGTTTTATACCTATAAATATAGCAGGTTTATAATTTAAGAGAGAGACTTATAGAGCTATAATTAGAAAGCTTATAATTAGCCCCTCTTTGACTACTTATAAAAGGGTTAGAAGCTTTACTTCTATAGTTAATATTATAACTATACTCTGCTTATTTACCCTCTATAAGATTATTCCTTTGAATAACTTTATTATAAATAATTATAAGCTCTTTTTATCTAGGGTATTATTAGTAAAACCTATATCTAACGCTACTTTAAGGCTTTTAGTTGATCCCTTAGGGACTCTATATTTTACGTATAATCCCTTTATATATATAAAGTATTATATATCATAATCTATTACTATATAATAATAAGGCCTAGGGCTTTAACTAAAGCGAGTAAGTCTACTAATTATAAAAAGGATATTAGGTCTAGTTATTATTATAATATATAGGAGGGACCCTACTTTCTACTAATACCTTATAATCTTACCCTTTATTACTTCTTTGTTATAAGGTAGGAGTTTATCTTATGCTATTAGGGTTTTATAATCTCTTATAGGCTTATTATTAAGGAGTTTATAATAGTTCCTTAAAAAAGGATAACTATAATAACTATAGCTTATAGTTAGTTTAGTCTTATATAAATTTAATCCCTAGAAACTACTAAATATTCTTACCTCTTTTAAGGTAATACTATAATTAAGATTTATAAGTTACTAGTCCAGCCGTTGATTCCTTAGATAGGGGGTATATAAATATATAGTTATTAATATAGAAGAAGAATAGGATCTTATTATTATACTAGTAGTAATTCTTACTAGCTACTCGCTTAAACCTATATACTATAAGACCTATTTCTAGGTATTATTATTATAATAGTAGTAATTAATAAAGTCTATAGAGGGCCTTAAGTAGTTTTAGAACGTAGCTATTCTTATAATACCCTAGTACTATCTCTATATAAACTTCCTTATTAAGATTAGTATTAATAAAGGTATAAACTACGTTATACTATAGGAGGTTTATATTAAATCGATTTATAACTATAATTAAGGTCCTAAAAGATATCCCTACTAGGGTATAGTATATATATCCCTTAGATTATAAGGCTATTAATCTCCTCTTATAATAAGTCTTACCTTAACTTTGACTAGCCTTCTATACTTACCTAATTTATAGGTATATACCTAGTAGTAACTAAGGACTTTATACCTTTATACTATTACGCTAGGTATTTTAATCTATAATTTAGATTACTTATATCTATTTGGATAAAATATTTTAGCTTCTCTAAACGTATCCTCTAATACGTAACTAGCTAATTAGCTATAGGATAAGGCTAATAATAGTAGATCCCTCTAGTAGGTCCCTTATAGAAACCTCTTTAGACTATTTATAGTAGAATTATTTATTACCTTTAAATTAAGTAGTGGGCCCTTAGCTTTATAGCTTAATACCTAGCTATACTCCTTATTAGTACTTAGTTAGCTAGATTATAAGTAGATATAGAGGTTATCTTAATACTAAGTTTTAATTAGCTTTATATTAGCTAGGAATAATACCTTATAAGAGGTTCTTAAGGTTATTTTAAACTTCTTAAATTTAGTAGTACTAGCCCTATACCCCTTTACTTTAATATTCTCTATTACTAAGAAGAATAATAAGAGAGGAGATTAAGGTAGAGTAATAAGCTAGTGATAAGCTAGAACTTAGCTTAAGAGTATTTAAACTTATCTTAACTTAGCTAGAGCTTAATAAGTATATTAACTTTATCTATATCTATTTATCTAGCTAATAGTAACTATTTAGCTTCTTTATTATCCTTAGCGTTATTAGTATAGGGTATATATTAGGGTTATATTAATATAATAATATTATTATAACAATCTCTAATATCTTCTTAGTTTATCTCTTTTAAGTTATCCTTCTAATTATTAATATTTCTATTAAAACTCTAGGTTTTGTTGAATTAAATATCTTATATAGTAAAAACTTCTTACTTAGCTAGGTATTATATTTAATATAGGTTAGAGGAGGTATAGCCCATAGGGTATCTAGTCTAAGCCCTAAGATTAAAGCGCTAGAGTTATTTCTTATATAGCTATGCTTAACTAATTATTATAAAGACTTTCTAGCTATACTAGTAAAGGTAGGAAATATCTAATATAGAGGTGTTACTCTTTGTAGGTCTATATGAGAGCTTATATAGTATCATCTAGCCCCTTAATTATAGTAGAGTATAGTTTTAAGTATATTTCGCTACTATATAGATTCCTAGCTATAAGTATAATAATAGTTTTAATAATATATAAAGATATCTAGCCTTCGCCTTTATAATTATAATAATTCCCTCTCCTCTATTATTGTAAGCTTAGGTATTTAATATAAATAGCGTAATTTAAATACGAAGTATCTAGATAAGATCCTTAAGTTCTAGGTACTTTGAGATCTTATTATTATACTTCAACGCTTTAATTATTATACTAAGTTCCCTCTTAAGAGAGTTAATAAACTAAGTAAATACCCCCATGAAGGTTCTTATTAATTAATCCTAAGATAGTAATCCTAAGTATAGCCTAATAGTCTATCTATAAATAGTAATAGTATTATAAAGCCTCTATGCCCTTATTTAAATAAGTAAAGGTCTAGGGCTATTTATCTCCCTAGTATTAAAGTAGTAAGACCCTCTCTTAGTATTTTATAAACTTAATATATTATCTTCCTAAGGTTATAAGTATTATAATCTATTATTATAATAAATATCCCGCCTTTTACCCTCGCTCTATATATTACTACCTCTAATTAGTATATAGTAGCCTCTCTAGTATAGCTAAGTTGTAAGTACTAGTTATTATAACTCCATTTTTAAAGCTTCCTTCTTATTAATATAATATATATAGTATACTATAGAGGAGTTAGTATAATGTTATTATAAAACGCTACTTAGGTCTTCTTTAGTATATAATTAAGAATATATTAATTATAAATATTTAGGACCTCTACTATATAGGTCCTATTATACTATTAGAGGTATTTAGAGGTATTACTAGTCTAGTTTATTATCCTTCCCCTTCTTCTTTAAATATCTATAGGATATAGGATTACTTATTATTATTAATACGATCCACGTAGTAGGAGAAAAATATAGGTGAAAATTCTATGATTTCTAAAGATTTCCTCCTTAAAGGTGATAAACCTATTTAAGAAGGTTTACTACGTTTAGGTACGTTTAATATATTAACTATATTAAGCGCCCTTAGGTGGAATAACTACGCTAAGGGCGTTTAGTATTAATTACCTATATAAGAAGAGAAAAGTATTAACTGAGATATATAGTATAAAATCTAATATATACTTTCTATTATTAGTAATATGCTAAATAAGTATAGCTATGCTATTATATATATATATATATATATATATATATATATATATTTATATAACTTTCTTTCTATTCCTTCTATCTATGCTATCTATATTCTAGGGGATATGCTTATTTAGGCCGAGGGAGTATTAGAATTAGTATTTGTTAACTTAAGGAGGTCTAGGTATTCTTCCTCCTTATTATTAACCTCTTTAGTAATAGCTAGGAGCTTATTAATACTAATACTATAAGTAGTAGCTAGTTCGGCGTTATCTTAGTACTACTTAAGGAACTTATAATAGGACTCGTTATTAACCTTAGGGTATAACTCTATAACTCTGTTATCCTTAATAACTATAATAGAGGTAGTAAGTATAGCGACTTAGTTATAGAGGATTTAAAGGTTAGTAGTATACTTATACTAGTAATTAGTCGCGTCCTTAGTCTTAGGGTTATTAATATCTAGGAGTATATAGATATAGCTAGGGTTATTACTATTAATTATAGTTTAGGTTATATATCTATTATCTTTAATATAGACGCTACGGAACTCGTAGTATAGTATTTATTTAATAATAAAGAATAGGGATACCGCGCTAAAATTAGAGTTTGTAAGGGACTGGATACCCAGACCGGAGAAACCGGAGACGCTTCAGCTAATATAGGCCGAAGGGATAGAGAGGCCTATAGGTCTAGGGCATAGAACCCTTATAGCAAAGACCTAGCGAATACTTACTAAAAGCTAGAAATAAAGGATCTTAGAAGAAGTAAGTAAAAGTAGTATAATAAT
>JAOQIF010000773.1:0-42320 GCA_026260285.1 Colletotrichum sansevieriae | reverse complement strand
TTTACTTACTTCTATATAACTTAGAATATGCTTTATATTTAAAGGACTTATAGTAATCTTTTTATAGCTATCCTAGTTCTATTTATCTTCTAATATAAATAGTTTATAAATTTTATATTAATTATTATAAATTAATAATTTATACTAAATATACTTTACTTTTAATAGGATCCTTAAGATTAATTTATAACTACTACTTATAGTTATTTTTATATAAGTAGGCTACTTATAAGTAGGTTAACCCATAGGCTATATTACCTATGGGCTTTTAATGTGGGCTAGACCTATGGGTAATTTGGGTACCCGTAGAGTACCCGTGGGTGATTTTGGGTACTACCTATTTTAGTACCCATGGGCTTTTTGCATCACTAACGGCCCCTAATGGGAGGACATGTAAGTCATGCATAAACGTTATGCCTCACAGAGACCCAAGGCTCACAACCATCCAGTCTATCAAGGAACATCATCAAACTGGTCCTTCACTCGTCAAGTTCTCAACGTCACCCATCAATACATCAACAAGACCCCTCTTCCAGCAGTCGTTTGCGCTTCCCCTTGAGGAAGACACGAGTTTAACATCAAGGACATCCGCCCACCTACATCCAATCCACCATGAGGTAAGCTACCCTCTTGCTGCTTACGCGACGGCGCAAGAAAACCGAGACATCATCTCAATAGTGTATCTTTCTAGCCACGAGACCTCTACTCATTTGTTTCCTGAAGATCCGTTTCGAGTCCGAGGCAAAATGTGCCGAGCTTGTGACTGCATCTCAGACTGTTCGAAATTTGACACGAATGTGCATGGACTCGTCTTATTAGATGATTGCGATCCTGGACTGCCTCCAGTGTCAAGGTCTTTTGGGTGAGTTTTGGAATGACACACATCAGATTTGCTGCGTTATTATTTGACGGCAACTTTCAGAAACCTTTCTTCCCTTCGACTTGGGAGCGATCTTCGTATCTGCGGCGAGCCTCCTCCTCGCACCGGCAATCGACACGCAGACTTTCGACAACTTGTCATTCTCTCTGGAGAAGGCATGCACCGTCTTCGATGAGATGATCGCAGCGTGGAATCCGGTGGCGAGTTTCCAAGAGGCTGGGTTACAGCAGTTGGAGATCATGTTGAATAAGTTAACTCCAAGCGCATCTGAGCAGGCGCCGCAGCTGCTCCCGGACGATACAAGTCCTCATGACACCGTGATATCATCATTAACCACGGATGTGTCGTAGAATGATAGCTACATACCCTCGATACCCGGGAATCTGGACGAGATGACGTTTGATGGCGGACTAACCACGACACTATTATTAGAGATAGTAAATGCGATTGAACATGAAAGTACGAAGTGGATGTCACAAACAATTGTTAAGCACCGCATTTGGTAGCTTTTGAATGCAGCGATGGCGGCTTTTTGATAATTCATTATCGTTCGACGTTGACAGATGATAATTGACCGCTTATGTCTTGTGTCTCAAGGGCTTGCCAAACGATTTGTTCATGTGCGGTTTTATTTGGATGCGCTTCTCGTCCGAAATAGTGCAACTGTCGTGCGGGATAGGGCCCATATGCGCGGTCATGCGCGCGCTCCGAAGCGGGTATATATATCCCTTCGGGCTGCGCACCCCTATTCAGAGAGACTTCTTCCTATAGTGATATCGATATAGATAATATATACTCCTTTAGCACTATAGAATTCTTCCTACATACCCCTATTAATAATAACCCTCCCCTTAAGCGCTTAGAGCTATTATAATAGTTATAAGCCTAGCTCTTAGCTAGTTTATATTATAACCCGTTAGAAGTATATAGACTAGGGTAGCCCCGCAGGCACTACTAGCGCCTAGAAGACCTTTATATATAAGATGATATAGGAATAATAAGCCTTACCTAGTATAGAAGAACTATAACATAAGTTATATAACAATAAAGTAAGAAGTAATTAGTAGAATATAGGAAGGAATAATTAGTAATTGATAGAGTATAAAAAGAATAATTAATAAGTAATTAGTTAGTAATACTAACTAATTATAATTATTATTATAAGAAGGTAATTACTTAGAATAAGGAGAGAAAGGTATATAAGACTTATATATAAGGTAGACTTAAGCCTAGCTTAAGGATAGACTTCTATAGCTCTTTAATAATTAACTTTATAATTATCCCTAGGATACTTTTAGCTTATCTTATATAATATATTACTTCTTAAGGATTATAACTAATTCCTGTAGCCCTGAAAACTAGATCTAACCTGGTAATATAGACTAGTAAGATAATACTATTATTATATATTATCCCTTAGCTACTATTAGTAGAAACTATACTATTAAATAGCTAATTATAATATTTTAACCACTCCTATTTAGTAAGTTAACCTTTAATACTTATTAATAATACTATAATAATATATCTTCTTATGCCTTAATTACTAACCCTATACTTAGTTAATTCTCTAGCTTAGGATAATTGTTTATTAGAAATAAAGCTTAAAAGCTTAAAGATATTAGAATAAGAGATAATAACTCTAATAATAAATATAATACTTGAGAATAGCTTTAGAAAGTTAATAGAGACTTTAGGAAAATATAATCTTTATTTAATAATAATACTAATTCCGTTGAAGAACTTTAATAAGCCTTTTAAACTTTCTAAGTATAAACTAATAATCTTAAGTATTATAATTAAATGCTTCAGAATAAAGTAAATATTCAGCTTATTATTATTAATAGATATAAGAAACTTAAACTTAACTTATTTACCCTATTTAATAATACTCTAGGATAGATAGCTTAAGGGATTTCTAATTTAAGTTAAGAACTACTAGATTTATATTATAATAACTTTAATAATAAAGTTCAAAAAGTTAGATATACTTTACCCTTTTTCAAGAAATACGCCTTTTAATAGATAGTATGGATTACTAAGCGCTTAGTAAGGACTACTAAGCGCTTACTAATAATTAATAAGCGCTCACTAGTACCTAGATAGGAATTAGTAGTAGGATAAAAGACTACTTAGGACTTATATATAATATAACCCTAAGCCTAGCTTATAGTTAGACTCCTATAGCTCTTTAGCAATTAACTTATAAATATCTTTATATTTATCCTTAAGATACTCTTAGCTTACCTTTACTATGAACTAACTTATTAAGTCTAAGACTAATTACCTTAGCCTCTGAAGAATGATCTATGATAAAGCCTATAGCCTACGACCCAGACCACGACCCCAGTATACTATTACTACGCTTCAATCCTCAGCTTCTATTAGCAGACCCTACTGTCGGATAGCTGACCGTAACATTATACCTCTATCTACCTTTTTATAAACTATTCTATTTCTAAGTAGTAATAGCAAAGCTCTTTATACTACTTATATAATAACTTAATCTGCTTTTCTACCTCCTTAGAGAAGTGCTACTAATACGTAGTAGCCTCCTCTAAGGTAGCTACCTAGTAATCCTCTATCTCTATAGAGATTTTAGCCTCCATAGCCTTATACTTCTTAAGTATATTATTAATATTATTTTTCTTAGCCTAGAGGGCTTTCTTAACTATAAGCTAGGTAGCCAGGATCTCCTCCTAAATATAATTAGAAACTAGTAATAAAGCACTAGAGGAGCACTAGAAAGGTACTAGGTAACCTATCTTATTTTTAGAATACTAGGCCTAAATATTAGGGTTAGAACTACCCTTATCTATAAGGCGCTTAAGCTTATTAGTAGCACCTGTTATATAATAACTAGGCTATAAAGAGTTAGCAGCTAAGGCCTAGAAAATATTATATAAAACTTATATTAATATAGGCTTTTCTATTACCAATTTAAGCATAATACTTATATTTAGTTAAAATATCTAAAAAAAAAGATATAAATTAGTAATAAATTCTAAAGCTAAGCTAGCAAAGCGCTAGATAAGTACTAGTTAAGGACTAGGTGCTTATTATTACTCTTAAAGCGTATAATCAAGCTTGCAAGGAGCTTAATCTCAGGGATATCCTCCTTAGGTAGCTCCTACTTTGCTTATACTAGGAGGTAGTAGTAGCAGGAGCATGCCTAGAGCTCACCTGCTATAGGGATATAGGAGGCATCTAGTATATTAGTAGGGAAGGGAGCAGCGTTAATAGCAGTAGAAGATATAATAATAGACTTATTATATAATAATTAAGATAAAGTTATAATAAGAGAGCGGGAGACTAATAGCAACTTATTAGTATTATAATCTAAAGAAGTAAGAAGAAGGATTTTAGTAGAGTGAAATTTTTAATAATATTTATACTTTTTTAACCTAATACTAAAGTTAGCTTTTATATAGCTAAAAGGAAGATAATCCCAAGATTATTATATTATTTAGCTTTATTAGACCTTATTATATATAGGGAGGCATTAGATACCTACTAGATAACTACTAGCAACCCCCTAAAGTATAATAATAAACTCTTTTACCCCTAGAGGGAGAATATCTTTATTACCCCTATAAAGCTACTAAAAATATAATAATAAGTAGAAAATATAATAATTTGTAAAGTAAATTCAAAGTAATAGAAATAAGCCTAAATAGTAATATATTTTAGTATAACCCTATAAAGGAAGGAGTAACCCTTATAATAGAATTTAGGTATAAGTATCTAGATAACTATTAAGTAATCCCCAACCTTTTAGATAGAGAGCTATAAGAGTAGCTAGGGTAGAGGATAGGTACCTTACTACTAGGTAACTACTCTTCTAAGCTTCTCTAAGCTATAAAGTCCCTTAATATCTAGATATAGAGCTATAAGAATAGCTAAAGTAGAGGATAAGATACCCTATTACTAGCTAATTACTCCTCTAAGCTACCTAGCTATCTAAAGAAGAGTTATATAACTAGAACTAGGGATACTAAATTATAGACCTATGGGAACTAGGAACTAGCAAGGCTTATAAGAAGAAACTAGGTAGGTACTAGGTACCCTCTAGATAACTATAGAGTAGCCTAGTCTAAGGATAGACTAGTTTAGAGAGGGGGGATTATATCATAAGCTAGGATAAGATTATAGGGAAAAGGGCTTATTAGACTACCCTAGGGAAGTCTATAGAAAGGGAATACTAAGTAGCCCCTCTAGTAATAGGCTATCTAGGGGAAGTCTATAGAAAGGGGGCACTAGGTAGCTCCCTAGATAAGTCCTCTAGCTATCACGCGCCCTTATATAGTAGGTTAGAGGGCTAGAGAAGAATGAATATATAACCTTGCACCTATTTATACTAACTCTCTCACTCTGCACCATACCCTTTTGTGACAGACGCCATCGCGGCGATGTTGGGAAGAGCCCGCACGACCCAGGCTCGACCCTCGGTATTCTCGGTCGTGGTCTCGCTGCCGTACAGCGTCGCTTCCAATTTGCCTCTGGTCCATCCCGCGGCAACGCTGATGAGAAGTTTCCCTTTTAAGGCGTCGGCAGTGCCAGGCTGAGAAAGTACAGACTCCACATCGCCGGGATCGACTCCGAGTATGACGACCTGTGACTCCTTCAACGCGGCGAGGTTGTCTCCCCTCGAGACTCGGAGTTTGCCTCCAGAGTTTGGGAATCGCTCTTTGAGAGATTTCTCTGATTTCTCGCTCCGGACGCAGGCGATTAACTTGGTGATGGGTAGCGTGTAGTTTTCTCCGTTCGAAGCATCGTGAAGGGCTTTCAGAATGGGGATGCCCAGATTCCCTGGAAAAAGTAATTGAGGTCAATTCCGTGCCCGTAACACTACCAAAGTGCGAGAGAAGACTTTACCAAAACCCAAAACGCACAAAGTGATGTCCTTCAACTCAACCATCATGAATACAGTGTCTCATTCAGGCCAGCCTTCGAGTTGCAAAAGAAGAAGTGTGTCTGGTGCGCAAGGGGTGATGGCGTGGTCAGAAGACGACTAGGATAAGTGTTATGTTAATCGGCAGTGTAGTGAATCTCACAACCTTTAATTTGGCTTGTCGAAACTATCACAAGCTACTCTAGCTACCCCTCAGCAGACGAACCCTAAGGTACTCGGGATGCACCGGCCACGGATGTGGAGAAGGTGGAGACGCAACGGGACGGCTCCCGGTACGTTTAAGAGCTGAACACCAGGTCTTTAGATAGCCAGCTAGAGATAGTCACACGACTCAGCGATCCACTTCATCTGTAAGATCTTCGATTAACGAGAGTTATCTTTATCTCTACATGACAGGCCGAGACCGGAATGATCTAAACCGCAGCCGTCTCCCCAACTCGGCCTTGAGCGCCGCATACTCGTCAACAGTCGTCGAGACCGCATCCCGGTGCTCCGCCGCTCTCCGCAAAAGATACGCCACACACTCTCCCATGCTTCCCCACGTCAAGCACTTCCACACCTGCGGCGACGGGTCCGTACCATCCTCCAGCTGCAGCAACGCCAAGCTAACCTCGTCCAACATACCCTGGAGCTGAGAGAAGGCAACCGGGACCGTCGGCAGGCCGTCGTTCATTCGCTGTTGGTGCAGCTTGCGGGCTGTGACGACGCTGTGCTTGTTGTGGCTGGCGAGGAAGAGGTTGAGGGACGGGAGCGGCTTGCCTCCCGGGGCACCAAACTCTCCGATCTGGCGCCTGAGGGCTCCCGGGCGATCATGTTGTACGCGTCAGCGGTGTCTCGCTTGGTGTCGTGAATCAGGGATCTCTCGTCGGAGCCGAAGTAGGCGCCTCTGACCAGCTTCAAGCCGAGGGTGAAGCCTTCGCTGTTTGCCAGTTCGAGGTGCTTGGCCAGGGTTGCTGAGGTGCTCTTGATGTATGCCTGGTAGATTGGTAGACCGCGGCATATCCGTCGCGATTGTGCTTGCGCATAAGTTCGAAACTAGCTCTGCAGATGCCCCATTGGAAATGTTGAGATTTGGCGTCGAGCAGAAGACGGATGCCGCGTTCCTTGCCGCGGATGCAAACCTCGTCTAGAGCGTCCATTATCTGCTGCCGAGGCATCTCGTCTCTTGCAAAAGCCGCAGTCACTTTTGGTCCGGCGCCAGTAAGTCTGTTTTTCGTCATGTTAGTATTCTGCAACAATCCCATTGTGTGGTGGCAAGTTTCTACATTGATAAAAGACTCACTTTAAAGCCAATTGGTCTCCATTGCCAGCAAGCCCACAGTTCCCAGCGCCCCTTTCCTCCAGACTTCAATGTTCGAACACCTTTCCGACTTAGAGTCTTCGTCTGCGTCAATACCGAGACCGCGCTCGGCGTTTGTCTTTGAATAGAATACAGCCTCCTTCGCGTACGTGAGAATTGTGCCATGGAGACCCATAAATGTCAAATGCCTCACGGTATTCCTCGTCTCTTCTGGTGACGTCTCTACGCAGAATTTTCTGTAGAAGAGAGTCTTGGGGACCGAGTGCAAAACAGGGTTCCGGTCAACATCGAACAGCAGACTTCAGTTTGGTCTCGTAAGAAACGACAGGACTGCCAACGATGGGCCTAGCAAATATGGCTTTGAAGATACCGCCGAAACCAAAAGCGATCTTAGAAGAACTGGTTTCGGCAACGCTGATAATGTGGTATGTGCGTCTGTGGTCGGGATAGGTTTCTCTGCGGCAAGAGAGGCTGCCGAGGCATGCCGTGATCTCCTCGATGCTACGGCTTGTTTTGCCAAGATGGATATAGCATGATGGCGCCCGTGTTGTGACTAGAGGTGCACGTGAGGACATATTGAAGTCTGAAGTTGGTTGATGATTTGGTTCTGATGAATGACAACTATCTACACTCAAGAAGGTGCTCCCTCTTTATTATAAGGTTAGCCGCAACGTAACAACCCAGTAAGCCGATTCGGAACTCCTCTTCCATTACGAACCACATTAACAATACTCCTTTCTCTTACACTCCCGCAGGTACCTGATGCGTATACTGCACTGACGAACCCAAGCCTGAACCAGGCGGGAGCTGGGCTGCCAGCTTATCGATACCCCTCTCTTCGGCGCGGGGGGAGATAGCCATCTGTCTTCGTATCACATAGATAGGTGTGCATACAGCATAATGTCAAATAGAGATCTGGACCCTCGAAACCAATCGGGCCCTAAACCCGACTGTCGTGAGTGTGGGGTAAACCTATGTCTGGGTGTGGCCGGTAGCGCCTCCGTAAGTGCTAAGCACGACCGGAGACGAGACCGACGAGTATCTCGAAGTATCTCCCCGTGGTTAACCCTCGGATCTGAGATACAGCAAGCGGCGCAGCAGGGTCTAAGTCTTATCTTGGATCCTTCTGCAAAGAACTGAGTGAGTCTCAGGAGGCGCTTCGCCGTCGTTTAGTCACAATAATACACAGACCGGGCCGGCCAAGAGAATGTACTTCCGATGCATGATTCAGCTTACTATACAGAGCGCACAGCCGGAGACAGCTGGACAGCAGGGGGAGGGGTTTCCAGCTGACTTAAGTTGCCAACCACTGCATTGCTTATGGCATTCTTTTGCCTCCTCTTGTGGCCTGTCCTACCTCTGAGTTTGTCTTATCTTCCGCATATCTCTTGTACACTGCGATGTAGGCATCTGTCTCACTCAGAGTGTCCTGGACACTTTGCCTCTCCTTCACAGCTTCAAACCAATGCCTCCAACGCTTCCAAACTTGCTCATCTTCTCCGCCTTTGCCCTCCTCTGGCAAACCGAGTCCACCTGGCTTGTAGTGGTCAAACAAGAAAAGACGCATAGCCCACGGCGCCAGCATAACGTCAACCAAACTGAAGGTCTGCCCAAGGAACCACGGGCCCTCAGCATCGAACTCCTTGGCGAAAGTCTTGATGTGACCGAGAAACTCGCTGCGAGCCTGCTCAATGCTGTGCTCCTTCTCGGGGGTGTGCTGAATGAACTTGTAGAAAGCCGGCACAATTCGGGAGTTGACGTGATCAATCCACAATCGGCATCTTGCCCGCTCGTAGGGGTCCTCCGGAAGAAGATGCGGTCCATAATTGTTTCCCGAGTAAGCGTCTTCGAGATACTCGCAGAGGACGGTACTGTCGTAGAGCGGCTTCTGCTTGTTCCCCTTGACGTCGACCGGCACGGCCAACGTCGGAACCAGGCCCCGTGGGTTCAGTCTCAAGAACTCCGGGTCTTTCTTATAAGGGTTGATCTCGATGTATTGATGGGGAATATTCTTCTCGCAGAGGACGATCCATGTGCGCTGCACAAAGGGGCAGAACCAGCCGCCGTAGAGCTTCAACGGGTGCTCTTCCGAGTGCTTTGCCGCGAGTCGCGCGGCGGCCCCGGTGGTGTGGGGATCAATTGATGTATCGACGTCGACCATGTTTGCTGTGACGAGTCAACCTGCATGAGGTTGTGAACAAGCTGCGTTTGTGTTGGCGACTTTGGCGATGCGTCGAACCGTTAAGCCTTTGGGAGGAGTTGGTCATGGCTAATGACGTGACCATCTCAATGACATAATTGTGATCCATGGATATGGATCTGGTAGACGGCCGGTTTATGTGGGGCCGAGCGGCTGTAAGCGGCCGGTTCCGACCTGCTGGGTCTATCGGTTGCCTGCAGTCTTGAGAGCGTCGGGCTTGCAATTGGCCTTGTTGTGGCACCATTCATTTAAGACTGTGGAAATAGCGTAGGTTATCGTGCTCTGAGAATTGCTTCAATATAGAGTTGCATAGGTCAGATCAGTTGTGTTAATTACTTCTCAAATTAATTTAACTAACCATAACCTCAAAACCCCAACACCAATATGAAAAAAAAAAGAGCTGGACACACATACATCCCTCTGTCATCTTATAATTCGCTGGAAACAGGGCATCATAATCAATTCATTGGGCAACTTGAGTGAACCTCCATCTGCTGAAATACGCCGGGGTCTTGCCTTCTGCGCCGTTGTTCGTGGCGTATGCATAATGCACCTATTATCGTGCCTGTAGTCAACAATGTTAGCATTTGCTTTATGAAGAATTTCAAGACGAGAACTCTTACACGTGAACAGCCCGCTGCCCCCAGAGACTATCAGCCCGCTAGCCGATCCTATATGTAGATATTCTTCGGGCCTCAAAGCCGGGGCAGCACCAAAGACGTACTCGGAATCGCTTACAGCAGACGCTGACAACCGAATTTCCTCCGAGCGCCATTTCTTGGGGACGGGAACGAT
This sequence comes from Colletotrichum sansevieriae, assembly GCA_026260285.1. Lineage (NCBI taxonomy): Eukaryota > Fungi > Ascomycota > Sordariomycetes > Glomerellales > Glomerellaceae > Colletotrichum > Colletotrichum sansevieriae. Next base: position 32,233 of record JAOQIF010000773.1, on the reverse strand, counting down.
AACTTCCTCAGCCACGGTGATGTTGGGCTTTCCGGACGCCTCAACTTGGCATCTGAATCGTGGAATGAGAGAAGTCCCCGAGCAGGCGGGCAGGTTGACAATTCCAAGGTCGATGTGTTGCACTTGAGTCAAAAACATCGTAACCCCGGCTTCTTCGTCTTCCACCTCGGGCCTGAAATCAACGTCAACGGTATAGTTGAAGAAAGCAGCCCTCTGTTTTCGAGCGATAAAGCCGAGACGTCCTCCCTTCGGTTGAAGTCGGGAGTGGCTGAAAGGCTGACCGACGAAGGTGATATCTGCGGCATGTTTGGATGGCCTTCTGGAGAAATAGAGAAGAGCGACTCTTTCGGCGGGTGCCAGAAGATAAAATGTCTGGGGAAGGCAGGGCCCGGTGCAAAGTCGAAGTCTGGCTTGCCAATCCAGTGACGGTCGTGAGGGATGTCTTTGTTAACTGGTGGCAGCGGTCCGGTCATCGTACCCCTAACCATGCCCAGTACTGACCAATCCCCTTCATCCCACGTCACTGCAGACAAAACTGTTTCGCAGCCCATAGGGTAGATCTCCCGTTCGGGACCAGAGCGCGTAGCTAGCGCAACTCCCCCCCAATTCCCAGAGGCGTCTTGGAACAAGTCCGCATGACCAACGGTTTGAAAGTACACATTGGTGTTCTTAGCTGTGAGAATCGGGTTGCCCTCGGAGCCCTCATAGGGTCCTCCTACTTCTTTCCACATGCAATTGTGACCGAGTGACTTGTCTCTGTGCCACCTCTTCGAAGTCCCAAAACAGGTCCGGGTCGATATCGTTTGCGTGATTTTCGATGCGAAGGGGTCAGTCCAGGCAGAGTCATCGTACGGGGCCTTGGTGGTAAAAAGCAAAATCTTCGGCGCCCATCCCTCATACCGCGAGACGTACGAGGTAATGAGATAGAAAGTCCCCTTATGAAACCGAATGGAGCCCAGATACCCTCATGCTGTCCCGAATTTCTGAACAGTCCTGGCACCTGGCCCGGATTCGTCAAGGCATTACTGGCCAAATTCCAGTTGACCAGGTACTTACTGGCAAGCACAGGCACACCAGGGAATGCCAAGAACGATAAGGTGGTGCAGAATAAGGTGGTGTCCCACTCCTCAACGAACGTACACGTCGTGTCCGAGTTCCAACCGGGGAGAATGGGGTTGTGAAAAGTCTGGTTGACCTGCGCCTGGCTTTGCGCAGCCAGCATGAGAATAAAACAGCTCGGAGAAGGCGGAGAAAGGTATCGGAATGTTCTTGATTCAAATGACGATGTTTGGCGAGACTTTTCTTGGCCTCATCAGTCAGTCTACCTACTAGATCGGCCATAATTGCGGGCCGTTACTGATACTATCAGTTTCTCGCAATGCTTCAAATCGACCACCATCATGAGGGCCATCATGATGTTCTTCGATAAATTCTGTGCAATTATGTTCGGAACCGAGAACGAGGTCGTCAAATATTCAGCCAATTTGACCTCTGGACCGGCAAAACTTCGATCTCTCCACATGGCTGACGAACGGGATCAATGCAGCTTGGAGGCCGAGAATCCCGACGGCTTGCGTGCCGACAGCACCGCCGAGTCTCGGTCTACTACATCGTGACATCACATGTTCTGCGGCCTCTGCATTGACGCATGCGAAAGCATTAGGGGACGGGTAACTTGATCACCGATACGTTAACGGGTCTTTAATCTGAGCATTGTGACTTTTAATGCCTTGGACTGAGAAGCTGAGGAACGACAGCACTACTTACGCAGGCTTGCTTGTCATTTAGTTGCAATCGAATGTAACATCGGGCATGGGTCATGCAAAGAATTTCGAGCATTATTGCCAATTGCAGTAGTAGGTAGTTCCCGAATCCGACTCCTCCACTTCCAAACTGTTCAGTTTCCAAGACACATGTCTCACTCTCCCCTGTGCATCATTTCCATCGAAAATCAAGTAAGCAAAAAAAGTCATACAGCCGCATCTCCCGTGTCCCGGTCCGCCGCCCCGTCGCCACCTCACGGCCCCGCAAGTATGCACGGATCCGATGTCTCCGAAGCCTCCGGTTGGGCTTCTCTCCTCAAGATGCCTCCCATACAACGATTTCATTGGCGTGGCTCAAGTCCGGAATGTCGTCAACAGTCATGGACAAGCTTTCACCGCCCTTGATGATGACCCGGTTGACATCGTCCGACCAACACGCCCCGGCCTCGATGTTCTCGCAAAAGTTGTACAGGGTCTTCGTGGGCATGTAGCAGAACGTTTTCTCGTGGTAGGAGACGAAAGATCGTCCAAGAGCGCTGCCCGACCGATCGCACAGCGTGCTCGCCAGATGGTAAGTTTTGTGGCTCTTTCGCAGGACAGGATCCATGGCTAGTCGCTCCGAGAGGGTTTGAGGCTCAGCCTGTCTTCGCACGAGGTGCATGGATTGAAACCTGTTCCGCTTTCTGACTTCTTCATCTCCTCGAGTCCCCATGGCGATGACTTCTTGGTTTATAGGCGCAGGTTCGCTTGCGTGATCCGTCTCGTTCCCGTCTTCCATAGAGATGAACGAATTGTCCCCCTCTCTGGGATACCGGGGTGGCGCCGACTTGAAGCGATAAAGCGAAGTGGGCTTGTCCCCACGACGGAAGTTGAGCGGCGGGTTCTTCCTCCCATTGCAATAGTACTTCGGTTGTCGGAGCGCGTACTCGTTTTGAAATTCAGGCCAGTTAATTTGAAAGCCCGTTGCCACGTTGTTTGAGCTGACAGATCCGTCGCCAAGCCAAAGACAGGTAGTAGCTTGATCCGGAATCACCATTGGCACGTCGACATCAGTGAAGTCCCTTCAACACATTGCGTTAGCAGACAAGGAGACGTATTGTTGAAGGAAACGAGAAAACGCATACCATCGGGCTGTCTCATTGTTGATCTTGTTACATGCCCCTGCCCAACTGCCTGGCAAAACTCCATACTTCCGCTGCGCTCCTGGATAAACAATGCCGATCCAGGCGATGCAAATCGGATCGTACTGGCCACTGAAAAGGGCGTAGTCTGGCGCCTGGTCCGTCCAAACTGGTTGCGAGCATGCAAGCGAACCTTCGAGGCATCTCTGCATCGGGGTATCTCGGTTCGGTTTTTGGTAGAAAGCTCCGACGAATTGACCAGTCCCGTCCCATAGCCGGACTTCGGGAAGGTCACCTCCCGCTTTTGAAATGACCGTGCCGTTAAAAGCTACACCGTCGTTTCCGATAACGTAGTGAATGTTCGCATGGGATGGGACATTTGCGGCGGCATTTTGGGCCATATGCGTACCGTAACCTCCCATTCCTGTACCGGCCAAGCCGATAATTCCCATTATCAAGCCAACAATGGCTAGTACGTCGACCATTTTGTCGGTCAAACCAGGCTTGGGGAAAAAAAAAAAAAAGCTTTAGCGTTGATAAACTAACAGTCACTGGCTCAAGGTTGCTGCAAAGCCTGAATAGGCCAGGTAACTTGAATTATTCCGTGCCAGAGATTTGAGAGAATGTTCTGTTATATTAATGGAAAGAATCCAGTCTTTCTTCAGCTGCTAAGGACCTTGAGAGGTCACTCGTTCAAATTTGGAAACGACCTCGATTTACAAGTGCCTGGACCTGACCCCATGCTACTTTGTGCATCTCATAGCGTGTTCACTAAGACGCTGCAGTCTTCGGTATCATCCGCTGCTTTGAGTTTGAGTTTATTGGTCTGCAAGGTCATTTACGGAAATATTTGACGCTATTGATCATAGATTCATGGAGAAACTAGGTAAGGATTGTGAGGTAAAAGTGATCACAAGCCCAACAGTGTCTTTTGTAGTCGCCCTGCCATCAAATCCTATGGCTTGAAAAAAGTTTAATAAGGCAAGGGTAAACTTGATGGGTATTCGCCCTCAAATGGTCCCTTCTTGGAGGTTGAATGAGCAATAAGCGGTCATGGGCGACGACAGCTAGCGACAGCAAGGACGACATAAATTTCACGGCGGAGAAGGACGTAGAGAAGAAGCGGAGATTGAACGGAGTCAAACCACCAGACAGAAATCTATGTTCAGTGCTTATAAGTACGTACTGTCCGATTCCTGGAGCTGTAACCGGAATCAGCCCCGTGGTAGATATTTCCGCCATACACAGCCGTGACATGACACCAGAAGTCCGTTGAGTTCATCGACGCTTGTCGATTGACCCAGGGTGTCGTACAAGTGTGGAAACCGCCGAACATTTGAAAGATATTTGCGCCAAAGCCGCGTCAGAGCTCTGGAAGGCGTGAAGAAAGGGAAGCCTATGCTGGGGGCTGAGAAGCGAACGAAAAGAAAATTTGGCAATTCCTGCTCTGTCAAAATTCGTAATAGATTGCAGCCAGCAAACATGTTGCCGTACCAATTAAACTTCGTTATTTCGAACCCTGGAGGAGCCACCTCGCGGGCGCCGCAAGGGTACGTTTTAGAGCGCAGAGAAACATCCGCCTATCAAATGCACTATTTGAACCTTCCGGAGGCTTGGTATGATAGATCGGATTTAAGTTACACTATTGGAAATAATGTGCAATCCTCAATCTCGATGCCTCGTAACCCTCTGCCACGATGCCGGCAATCATTTGAATCCACGTCCGCTTGTGGAAGACGCGAAGAAAGACAAGCTTTGAATAGCTTCGTACACCTTTTCAAATACGATATAGGACTTCGAGGCTTGGAAGGTGGGTGTTGAGAGGCAGGCTTCCCTTGTCTCTCTGGATTTTCGATTCGAGGGTGAAGTATCACCGTAACGATGACGAGATCCCTAGCGTTCTCAAATCAGCCAAAGGAATTAGGCTTTTCCAGCTCAGTCAGGGATGTGCTTTGGAATCGAAGAAACCTATCTGTCAGTTGACTCTAGTGTTGGAATCAGAAATTTGGTATGGGATGTTTGACGAATACTCACCCCGAGGATTCAAATACCGACACCATACCAGCAGAGAAAACCGACAGAAGCGCGCCCGTACTCGTGTAGCTATTGGTCTGGGCATGCGGACGATGCTGAAACAGATGGACTCGGAGTAGCGGGTAGCTCTGAACTCGAAACTACCGTCCAGCCTGGCGAAGTACCAAACGTAATGATAAACACAATGATTCGGTCGGTTCAGACATACCAATAGATGTTAGCAGTTTTCACCCGAGGAATTGATTGAGATGTCGTCATTGCAGATTGATTTCAACATTTCCTCATGTTTCAGCAGGAACTCATTGGGAGTCTTTAAGAAATACTTCCAAATTATCAATCTAATCTCGAGTGGAGGCCGTGAAAGCTTTGGAAAAGTTGTCTGGCAGATATACGAGTTGCTACAAAACGCCAGATGACCCTGGTCCGGGTATGAGTCATTGTCGGTTCCGACTGGGTCGGCTTGAAAAATGGAGGACTCGACTAAGCTTAAGGCCAGAAAGCGTCTGGGGACAAGATTGGTTCAAGTACTCATGATTAACTGCCTCGGAGACGAATTATAGACGGAGTGTTGAGGCAAGAATGACGAGACGAAAGCACTCCCTGTCTGCCGTTCCCCGTCTGTGGACTGAAAGTCTAGAGAATCAATGCTCCGGGACGGTAGAGCTCAGTGGCATTGATTAATTTGCAAAACGTCCTATTACATTGGGCAGAAACTGTCGAGGAGCGTATACGTGGATTGCGATAACGGTCACTAGGTCACTATGATTAAATCCAGAAAAGCCTCCTTTTGCAACCAGACGTGGTGTTATGTAAAAGAGCGAATTTTCCAAGACGATACTGTCCCAGGGCCATGGAGGAATGATCACTTGCAAACGAGTCGGGTCTCTCTCCAGCTCTCCCTCTCTCTATCTCCCGCTCCGATGCCACCCAGTCTCTGTGACTACTTCAGGTGCAGCAACCAGTAGTCGCGCACAAGCTGAAGCATCCCGCTCTGTTGATGATGCAGCCGTTGTTTGGAGAGCAGGGCATCTCTGCACAGTGGTGAGTTAAGCGAACGTGCCCCGCCGTACCCGCGCCGAGAAGACAGATCGGTACTTACCGTTCATGCAGTAGTTGATACAACCGTCGGAGTTCGGCCAGACGCAAGCGCGAGCGTGGATCATGGCGGCGGCGGGCTGGTTTCCTCCGTGCATAGGGGCGAGGCAACGATGCGAGTGACGATGGCGGAGAGGCCGACGAGAATGGTGGAGAACTTCATGGTGACGGTGGAGGTTCGGTAGAAGTTTAGAGTATGACCTTGGCATTGAGAAAGGTTGGTGATGTGAAGGCAACGGAATGAAGAAAAAGTTCTCAGCTTTCGAGAGAGAGGGGAGATTATGTTGGGTTTATACTTGGGAAAGGCCATCAAATTCCTCACCAGCTCCTCATTCCATCTACAACAATTGGTCTCGGAATCGGCTAGAAACATCGACGACTGGTATAACACGACCGAAGTTCGATTTGCAGATCTCGTCTCAAAGCCCAATAACATCACCTTTGCCCTCCTAGCTTCTGGAGGTTCTCATCAATGCAATGTCAGTTGCGTTAACTTGCGTAGACCTAGTAACGTACGTTTAGTAAGTATCACTAAATTCAGCCAGTAAGTAGACTGCGCCGAAAAGCGCTCAAATGCATCCAGAAGGATTCAAAAGCATGAGTTTCACAAAAGACGGAAACGAAGTGCAACATGTGCATGTTTATCCAATTTATCCTAGCAAGATATGGAGGGACTTTGGAAGTGCTGTGCAGGAGAACTCACAGAAGGATTCATACCAAACTGCTTCTTTCTATTCTGGGCTGATTTGGCCTTCTCGTCGAGAACTGAAGTCGAAAGCGCTCCGAGTCGGCGAATGAGATAGCAGGAACTCATGAGCTAGGTTCCAAAAGTCTATACGTATACTTGCTATATGTGTCATTACACATGAAAGAGCTACACCCACACTGAGGTTGCCTCCAGGCGTCTGCAACGATTACAGGCTTGGAGAAAGAGGCATGTTATGAAGCAACCTGTGCGAAAGTATTGGGAATCATTTTCCGACTACCTTCGATGATGGCAAGGGGATTGATCCAAAGGGAACGGACATAATCTAGTCCGAGGACTCAATTAAAGATCTGACCAGTTCAAGCGGGAAAGTTGCCCGAACTATCACACCCAATGCTAGCTTTTTATTGAGATTGTTCACTGCCCAACAGACCATGGTCAGTCTTCCCAAATACATCACAGCTGCCATTATTACCCAACAAAAGTGCATCCCAAGCTCCGCCCGCTATTTACGGTAACTTGCTACTTTCTGCCAACATTCGCAATTCAATGGTCCGTAATTCAAACGTATTCGGCTGTCACAGTGTTATAACGCTGATCTGTAAAAGGTTAGTCGCCAAAACGCTCGAGGACTCAGCTCCGAAGTAGCTTACTGTTGTAAAGCAAAGTGTAGGTGGTAGAAGCAGACAAGTACACCGCTTCAATTTTGCAGCTCAGCTCGTAGTACCATTGTCCGTCTGATCCCTGGCGACGAGCGAGTTGGTGCTCTGGGATGTGGCTGACATCGGCTTCCACGTGTGCAAGCATCGAAACATTGTCGTCTCGAGCGACGGGTGCCATGCGAGCCTGGCGGTCGGCATAGATGTCCATCTTGATCTTCTTAATGCGGCCTTGACTACACAGTCCTGTCCAGACAAAAGACGTGTAGAAAGGCTCATTTTCAGAGACATTGTCGCCACGCTGGATGAACCACTCCATGGTGTAAATCTTGTAACAGCCATCAAGACCGCACCAGTGCCGCTTGTTTTCCAAATGGCCGTGGAGTTTGAAGTCGTATTTGGTGCGCCACTCTGTTCCGTAGTGCTTGCGGGCCTTTCGGTTCTGCACCCTAACCTGGGTGAGATTGTCAGGCGACACCTGTGCGAGGCCCTTCATGACCGCACCCTGAACAACCGCTTGCCAGGCGTTGGGCGGTTGCATGATCTGGATGCTTTTGTCAATAGCATTACGTAGGCGCTCCTTAAGATAGTTGGAGGCGCCGAAGCCGCCAACCAGCAGGACGGCACGAATGGGCACACCGCTGGTCGTAATTTGGTCTTTGACAAGCTTGATGCACTCGAGAACCACAGGTTCGAAGATTGTCTGCAGATCGGACGCCTTTAGTCCGAAACGGCCGCGGTTAATTCCAAGTTCTTTGTTGTTGTTCAGGCCCCCGACCGGAATGGTGTAGGTCTCGTCGGGTGAGGCACCCAGAGTGAACTGTCGCTTGACCTGCGTGTTGTCAGTCATATTCAGCTAGCAGAGTCAGAAGACAAATAGAACCTTCTTCTCGAACTGCTCCATGGCCTCGGCCATGACCTCTTCATCGAAGCCTTCCTCCTTTCCAAGCTTCGCCCTGAGGAACTTTGCGAAGCGCATGTTGAGGAAGGTAGAACCGCACAAAGCACCAGAGCCCGGAGCAGCCTCTTGAACCTCCAGAATCGGCTTCAAGCCAGTGATGGTGTAGGAGATCAAGTCCACAGTACCACCACCTGCGTCGACCACGACTACAGTATCGCCGATCTTGAGTCCGTGGGGGTCCAATCCATGCAGAGCATAGATGGCGGCCGCTTCTGGCTCGGAGACGAGGTGGATGGGTGATTTAGTGTCCGAAAGACCGGAAGCCTTCTGGCAAGCTTGCTTCGTTTTGTCCTTTGCGAGATCGGACCAGATGGCGGGAACGGTGACGACGAATTCGAGAGGAGTGGTCTTGACCACCTGCTCGCCAAGCTTCTCTCGCAGGGTGTAGAGCAGATGTTCACCGAGGGCAGACATGTAGTCGGTGACTAGCTTGTCGACATTACGGCCACCTCTGGCCTCCGAAGATACCGCCTGTCCCATGCTCTGGAGTGATGGGTCAAGATCACTATCCGCGATTAGCAATGGGCGGCTCGAACGTGACGGTCGAACTCACAGCTTGAACCACTCGACAACCTCATCCTGGGGCGCCGTAATGGGAATGGAGAAACCCCATTGCACCTCATCACCGGCATATCTGAGCTTGGTGGGAACCTTGTCTGAGGATTCACCCTCGCGGACTGTCTTGCTGATTGGCCATGTGGTAATGGCAGTTCGTCGATCGGCGCGCTGCGTCTCCGCCCATGCCACGCCAGAATATGTGGTGCCAAAGTCGATACCGACGATGATCTTGCGCTCACTGATCGCGAGCTTGTCGAAGGTGTCTACCATCTTCACGGAGAGGGTGGAGCTTGGGTATTACGAAGGGAAGTTAAGGAGGGACAGGGACTGTGAGTGCAAGATTATCGCGAATCAAGTACGCGACGCGGAAGAGAGGTAGGAGAAGTACTCCAGACTATTGCGCAAGGGGTTGAAGAATCCGCAGGCAACTTGATGGCCTCAATTTGATGCCTTTGTGCAGCTTCAACCTTGGCTGAACGGGTCCCGGATTTGCGTGGGAGATGAAGAATTGGGTGCATTCGCTCTCGGCTGTGAGCGAGGAAAGATGGGAGAAGCCGATGTCCGGACCAAAGAAGTGTCGGGCTTTCATCCAGAAAAGATGCATAGGTGAAGGCCAGACAGGTGACGGAAATTCTGCCTTGAAAAGCTCCAGCGGAAAAAAGAGGCGAAAGGCAAGACCAGCGGGAGGCACCAGCTGAACCTTTCGAAGCTGGTACCTTCATTGAGTGTACTTCATAAGGTAGTAGGTACGCGTGAGGCTCGAAGGCAAGGTAGGTGCACCTGCCTTCGCATGGAAGCTTCGCTCTAAGCTTCCTTCCCGGTCGAAGCAAGCATGGAGGGAAGGACCTGGTAGGGCAGGAACGTTCTCAGTCGCTATTGCCTTCGCCGGACGATTCTGCGATTCGATGGTGGGGCTGATGCCCAGGCACAGTTCCACATCCCAGCTGTTTTCTTTCCAATACACGCTGTTTCAACGAACGACAACGGCAACGAAGGCCAGGTCACTAAAGTTGGGCGAGATAGCAATTGAGGCCCGCGACCAGGAGCGCGTACGGTTTATCGCCATGGAGGCGAACTGATGGATTACACTGGCAAGGGTAGGTAGGCTGTCACGGGCACCAGCTTTGCCCGGCATTAGTGGGCTCCCCTGCGATTTGCGCCCGGGCGAACAGGCTCTAGTGTAAAAGGCAATGCAAGCTTAATTTGGCGTTAGTGGTACGTACCGGACCTGTTTCCCACCCCTTCCCCAGGCTGAACAGGTTCCACAATCAGCCTGAGTGTACCTTTATGAGTGACCTCGTTGCGTGTTCCGTCTTCCTTGGTTCGCGTCGGTCTCCGGCCTCAAAACGGAAGAAAACTGAGGACACATCGATTGTTTGCTCTAGCGCCCCATGTGCCCAGCAAGAAGATAGTTACTCAAGCCTGGCATCGAAGACATCACGGCTGGGCGGAACAACCTGCCGGCGTGGAGCCGCAGGACACCGCATGGGTTGCATTGTTGCCAGCTTAGGAAGGATGCTTCATAGCTCAGGCTTTTCATCAGTGAATCAGAAGACGAACAGGCAGAACTCATGCTTATTGCAAAAGCCAAGACGAACAAACGGCCATCAGTCAAAGGATTTGGAGAAATGCATTTCACCTCTGGAAAGTACCAATACCTGCATGGTGAGCTCTTTCCTGCATTGCCCTTCGTCAAGCGTCTATAAGCTTGAGCCCCGCCCACCTTACTAATGTATTTGAGGCACCTCATGTCTTAGGTAATGCACGCAGGCAAGCTGACAGCCAAAGACATTGCAGAGGCAGCAAGAGCAAGCCAGACAGTTGAACCACGGCTCAGTTTCCGCAGCTTGCATCTTTTCCATGGTCTTCTTGACGTCGTTCTTTCTCGTCAATCCAGATCTTTCTACGCATCTCTCTAGCCGATTGTTGATTGTTCGCCGACTACAAGAGGAAAGCGAGGTTTCCATAGAAACCATCCATCGACGCCTGTGTTTTCTGAAGTCCCTGCACTTCGTCTCATTCCACGCGCCCGTTCTCCCCTCTAAGTGTAAACTCAGACCTTTTTTTCCTTCGTCCAAACACCCCCTCCGTCATTGCCGCTTGTCTGGCATCCCCCGTCGACAGCATGGAAGCCCTCAAAGAACTGGAGCCGACCCTCCCGCAGTACCGAGAGAACTCGAAGCCTCCGATCCCGGAGAAGAAGTCCATCGAAGCTGACTTCACATTCATCCCACTTGGAGATATGGCATCCACCAACAGTTTTGCCGTCAAGAACTCCCGGACCGTCGATAGAAAGTCTCCCAGTCCTTCTGGCAGCTCAGAGTGTGACGCGATGGGATTCACAAAGGTTGAGCTGCCGCCTCTAGCTGACGAGAATGCGAGCCATAGCAAGGGACCAAGGCAAGCTCTGCCCAAAGGCCTCGTTGCCACCCGTTTTGCCAATGTGCTTCCCCATCACCACCCACAATCCCCTGCATCGACCACCAATTCGTCCGCGTTTGCCGATTGCGACGACCTGATCGAGTTAGGAACTGACATCTCGCCGTCCGTAAGAGAAATGTCAACGTATCCGCCAGATTTGAATCCCAGATCTCGTCGCAGCGAGAGAGGCGCTGGTTCTGATCTCGAAGGGCACGCCTGCAACGACATGGACGAGCTTCGACGTAGGCTCGAGGCATCGATTGCCCGCGCCGAGATTGCTGAAGAAAAGACCGATAGACTGGAGAAGAGGATCGAGGAGATCAAGAACGTCAAAGCTCCGGCGCTCACAGAGGCAGAGCGAGACGTCAATGCTCTTGCGGCCAACCTCAATGGGCTGAAGACGGAGAACTCGACACTGAAAGAGCAGCTGAGGGATGCGCAGTCGCATATCTTCAGTCTGCAGCCCTACCGCAAGGAACTCACACCCGAAGAAGTCGGTCGTGTAAGTGGAAATGATTTCTCAATGCCGATGCGACATTCTGACCTGTTCGCAGCAATACGACGATCTAATCGAAGGAATCACGGACTGGGTTACCAAGTTCATGAGTCCCATGCTGGATAACTACACCAAAGGTGTTGAAGAAGTCATCGCCGGTGCGCGCAAGAAACCTACCGATGCCAATAAGTTAAAGCACGCAATCCACATCCATGCCGATCTGGTTCACGGTATGATGTATCCCGAAACAGACGAGGATGTGCTCATCTCGGTCATCATGAGGTTCCTCAACGACAATATCTTCCAAAAGATCTTGTACGGATCCATCTCGCCATACGTAGAAGCACTCAGCTTCGTCGAGATGGCCATGCAAAACCATGTAGAGCCCAAAAGAGGTATAACAAAAACCCAGCCTTGAGAGCGCTGGCGGCAGTACTGACCCAATGCATAGATGTCTTCGCTATTCGCACGTGGACTGCGGAAGCCTACAATGCAATCATCAGCAGCCGGGAGTTCAGAGGTGTTCGAGAAAAGAGAATGCGGGAGCTCACAATTGAACTCGCCAGCATTTTCAAGATTCTTTGCAAAAAGGAAAAGCTCGAGTCGTTCTTCAAAGGCTTCGAGGAGAACTGCATCAAGCCTGCTATGCAACTTTACGAAAAGATCCAGGTTTCGACGCATCACTTCTACTTCGACATCAACCCCTATATTTTGTATGGGCCGGAGAACGAATTCCAGACGTCGACAGACTTTCTTGATAGCTTACAGGACTTGGACTGCAAAAACATTCTCCAGAATCGAAGAGCCTTCAGCTTGGCGAAGATGGACCCGCCGCCATCGAAGAAGGAGCTATACCACCGGATGCTCAACGTCTGCACTCTCACGCCTGCGCTTTACATGCGACAAATTGGTCGGAAAGACGCCATCAGGGAGCCGCAGCTTGTGCGGCGTCAGCAGATGTTGGTGGCCTGGGGACCGCAGGAGAAACGGGACGCATTCGTAGAGGATGGTGAGCAGACACTACTGGCTCATCTCTATAGTGCAAAGAGCGAACGAGAAAGAGCGGAAGCTGGCGGATGGACGCCATTCCGTTGGGGAGGCTGAGAGCGTTGTGCGCAGGCGGTGTTTGTTTACTTCTCATCTCGCATGCATGGAGAGACGAAGCGTGGGACTGGTTGGTGTTTGCGCCGGACACATACAGGCTGTACATGTCAAGTTGTTGTTTATGGGAGATATACCCCGCGAGAGAAATGGTGGCCAAGATTGCCACTTGTTGAGCTAGCTTGTGATAGACTCTAGTAACGTAGAATGATGTCCAGAAACTTGACCGATCATCCAGCCCCGACTGCAAAGAGATTGAAAAATGGGTCGCACCATAACCCTATGCTAGACGGCGTGTGCTTGCCCGGTCAAGCACGATGACGTTGTTCTTCGTATTTTCAGGTCAGACCAGATGAGATCAAGGGACGCGAAAGAAAGTCATGGCTGCTCGTGTCACTCAAGCCATGAACTCAATTTGCAACAGGCGTTCTTGTCATCTACCAAGTAGTTGAGGCCTGCAACATGAAACTTGCATGATGTATCGGTACATCGTTACTTCACAATTGTTCTAGACCCGTCGAGAGCCAAAGTCAAATGGCAGGGCAGTCTCTCTTGCCCGGACTTTTGCTGCCTGCCCTACTGGCTGTCTGGGGCCGCTGAAAGAAAAACAGCCCGCTGTGGCAGGGGGCAGGACGTGGACGAACCTACCTCCACTTCTATCAGGCGATCATTATTAGTGGACCTGCCCTGATGGAGTTGATGGAAGGTTGCCGGTACATGCGGGAGCTGCCTGAAATGTCCCCAGGTGTAGGCGGCAGGTACACGTCCAGGTACCGGCGACATGCAAGCAGAAGGCAACGCACCTTGCGGACGGACCTGCCATGCCATGAACCACTTGGACGTCGAACTGGAACTTCTCTACCTTCAAGGTTGCCCCGAAAAGCCTCATCTAATGCCGCCTCCTCAACTTGCCTGCCATGCGACTACCGTCATAGGCTTAGTCTCGATACCTCTGTGAAGAAAGCAGCCGACAGATCTGGGGACCTCTCTGGTGTATCTTGGAGCAACTTACAGCGGTAGCTCCGACTTCCACGAGGCGACCGAGGGCAGGCTGCACTGCGTTGCGATTCGTCTTTTGCGATATCCCTGGAGTTATCCCAGCCGCTAATGGAAATCCAGAGGATATGATCAGGGAAAAACAAGACGGTTGACACTTTACTCATCCCTGCACCTTCAGACCAACTATTGGTGTCATCGGCCGCATCTTGGGTTCCCCGCCATCGCTACCTTGCCTCGTGGCCTGACTGCATCAATCAATTGCTCAGACGGGAACGCAAGGTTGAGGGCCCGAGTAATTCACCAAGCAGAGTCCAGGGTCACCCCCGCGAACACCCTGCCATTGTCCACCATGTTCCAGTCCCTTGAGAAAGAAGTCGGCGGTCCTTCCCGGCAGGATCCCAGCACGACCAGCGATTCGGCACGAACGACGAGACTGTCCTGGTCACTTTGTCCTTTTTTATTGGTAAATGGAGAACAATTGACCACTGGCGATGCTAGCAGAAATCCCACTTCGTTTCACGACCATCGTTTGTTTCGAGAACCAGTCTTGACGAGACAGTCGCTGTCTTACACCACCAGTTTCCCCCTGTCACGTCTTGCCCGCGAAAACTTCCTCATCGCCGGACGGCCCAGAGCTCTGATTGACCTCCAAGACAGATTGGCGTCTCCAGAAAGCAACGGCGAATCCTTACGGCCATCACAAGCGACACGGAGAAACAGAAATGCCTCTTACGTCGAGGGTATCGCTGTAAGGAGAATGCTCGCGACCCCTGACAATGGGCTGCCGCCCAGCTACTACAGCCATGCAAACAACTCGCTTGCGTCGGCCTTCCATGATGACGGCCTCGACCCTCCTCCTCTCTATGAGTGGGCGATGATGATGGACACTCGACCGCCAGTCGATCAACGGCAACCGTCAACAACAACTCAAACTCCGACAACTCAGTCACAGGTTGGCGTATCTGCAGCTGAAGATGGATATCAAACTCCTCAGAGGGCCTTTTCTTATGGCACTATTAGCGCTGATATCATGGCCGACTTCGACTTGCCACCTACTGCCCCGCGGACACCGTCCACAGTCACCGAGATGAATGTCCCATCGAGATCGTCCCCGCCTCCTCAACGCGGTTACCGTCCTACTGCGGCATCAATTCTGGAGGACTTCGACCCAGCCCCTTTCTCTCCTCAGACAACAGGTGGTAGCAACAGCACTGCTGCCAGCACTCCACCCATGATGTCGCCTCCGGTTCGACCCAGCTCTACATCGCTGCTAGGGTCGAACAACCCATATGTTGCTCTGCTCGAACAGAAAGAGCAAGCTATGACTGTCGCTTTCCTGCGAAGCCAAGATGCTGCAACCGGCTCACGATCTGCGGATCTCGCGGCGGATGACTTCAGGTAGGCTTCTGTTTATTGCCCAATGACAGTCCTGGTCGCTGTCCAGCGGTTCCAAGTGCCAGGATAGCTTTGATACGCAATACTGTTTTTATGAAGAGATGATCATGGTTTCTGACTTACCTTAGCTTCGGTCAGCGCTACCAAAAAGCGGCAGACACCACGGATGTCGTCGTTACCAGGCAGAGACTCCCAGCTAATGACTTCGGAGGTACGAGGGAGTGCCCAATCTGTGCAGAGACTAGGGATGCTTCCGAGTTCCCGATTCTCAGTATTACGCCTACGTGTACACATTCACCAGAGGCATGCCTAGAGTGTTTGCAAATGTCGATCAAGTCAGATCTTAACAGCAAACTTTGGACCGAGATCCGCTGTCCTGAATGTCGAGAGCTTCTCGAGTACGTGGACATTCAGAAGTACGCCGATGAGGAGACCTTCGCTCGGTAAGGCGATATATTTATCCCCTTGCAGACTCTGTACTTACATCATAAGGTATGAGGCATTGGCTCTGCGTGCCGCTATGGCCGAAGCCGAGAACTTCATCTGGTGTACCGCTAATTGCGGTTCCGGTCAGCTTCACGATACTGGCGGCGACCAGCCGATTGTGTCCTGTTTACACTGTGGCCATCGGTCCTGCTTCACTCACAACGTCGCGTGGCACGAGAACCTATCGTGTGAAGAGTACGATTCTCTTCTTCGCGATCCCGAGAACTTTCGGTCGCGGATTGAATTGGAGAACGAAGAGTTGGCCTCCGCGAAGCGAGTCCAGGAGGATGCCGACCGCGCAATCGCTCAGGGGCTCATGGCAGAACAGCAAGCTGAGATCCAGGAGCATAAAGCCAGAGAACGTGCAGAGCGAGAGCGAGCACTCAGAGCCGCTGCGTTGGCAAGGAAAGTTGCTGTTCGGCGTAAAGCAGAAGATGCGCAGAGCGCAGACACGGTTACCAGAACTACGAAGCCTTGTCCGGGATGCGGGTGGGCGATTGAGAAGAATGCGGGATGGTGAGTCCGCTCGAGTCTCCTTTTTTGAACCTGACACTAACTTATCACCTAAGCTCGCATATGACCTGTAAGTCAATCACTCACTCGATTTCCTTCTGTTTGAGCTGGTTTCTCCCTCGTCGAAACCTTCCTTCCATTCCAAAACCCCATATCTGCAATTAAACTTCAGCCAACAAAATTGCAGGCATCAAGTGCCGCTACCAGTTCTGCTGGGGATGCTATTCCGCCTGGCAGCGAGGTCACAGCGTGCGATGCCGCGGACCAGTGCCTGCCTGAACCAGCGAAGCACTCCTACTCGCAAGACGAGCAACTCGACCGAAGGCGAGAATGAATAATCTCTAACGTGGGTGATCAACAACCAGGCGCAAGGTGCAAATATGAGTTCTGCTATGAATGCGGAGCAGACCACAAGCTCATCTTATTAGAGGACAACCGCATACACTACAAACAATGCCGGTTCCATCCGGACAATCTTGAAGACCTGGACGAGTTCGACCTAAGGGGTCCCGTCGATCTGGTTAGACAAAGACGTCGATGAGGTCTGGGAAGACAATCTGCATGGCAAGAAGGCGTGGGACAATCGAAACTTGCATATGCAAAGCCCTGCATGAGTTTTTTTCTTTGTTTTCCTTGTCGCTAAGGGAGGGAGGGGGGTCTTGTGTTGTTGCGTCTAGCCAAAGTTGTTACCGAAGACGTCTAGTCGGTTTACTGCGAAACATGATACCTGAATCGCAACGTCGCCAGAGACGCAGAAATCCTGTGGAAAACGACGAATGGAAGTTTTGACATTATAATATTTCGGTTGCCGAGGTCAAATCTACGCCATAGTTTGTGTAGTAGAGGTAGTTCTGGTCTACATATGTACATAAAAGATTTTCAACCCGATAATAAAAGTCCCGTTCAAAATCATTTCATGCTACGATTCCCGGCCTACCCAAGCCCAATGGCGCCAACAGTGAGCAATGCCGCCCGCCAACCCTTCAACAAGTCGTGTGTGTTCTTGACATCCCCATAAGCAAGCACCTTACGCCCATTCTCCATTCTTTAGGAAGGCGTACAACGTTTCACCAAGGCGCGAGAGACTTTTCTTCCCCTTACGCGGCCGTCAACTCTGCGATGCGTCGCTCAATCTCGGGGACCTGGCGGAGGAGCACGTCGAGGTCCTCCTTCTCGTCCTCGAGCTTGAGACGGCGCTCGGCGTCGAGCTTGGTGAAGACGTAGTTGCCCTGGCCGTCGAACTGGAGGATGCGGCTGTGGTACTTCCACAGGCTGCGGCGGTGGCTGACGGTCATGAGGGTGATGCCGAGGGCCTTTGCGTTGTCGTACATGACCTTCTCCGTGTCGAGGGTGACGCTGCTGGTGCACTCGTCGAGGATGGCGTACCGGGGACGGTGGTAGAAGAGGCGGGCCATGGCGACGCGCTGCTGGAGGCCTCCCGAGAGGACGTCGCGCCACTCGGCCTCGGCGTCCCAGCCCGAGTCGTACAGCTCGGGGAGGTGCTCGAGGCCGAGGAGGGAGAGGATGGAGAGCAGATCGGCGTCGGTGACGCCCTTGGCGCGCATCTGACGGAGAGAGTCGGGGTACGTTATTTGCTGGCGGAGGGAGCCGCGGGAGAGGTAGGGGCGCTGGGGGATGTAGAAGATGTCGGAGAAGGGAGGCTTGTAGACAGTGCCGCCGTAGACGGGCCAGAGGCCGCCGAGAATGCGGAAGAGGGAGGATTTGCCGCAGCCGTTGGGGCCGAAGACGAGGAGGTGGTCTCCCTGCTTGAGCGAGAAGGAGAGGGCGCGGACGAGGACATCGCCGTTGGGGGAGATGATGGGGCTGGCGGGGTTAGTCGATGCTTGCTAACCAAGTCTGGGAGGGAAAGGGCGAGGCAAACTTACACATTGATGAACTCAATGTCCTTGCTTTCGACGACGGTGCCGCGGCCCCTGAGGATGGCCTCGTTGTCTTCGGTGCCGGAGCTGGAGACGAGCTTCTTCTCGAAGCGGCCGGCACGGATGTCGTTCATGGTCTCGAGGAGGGAGTCGACACGGGAGGTGTAGCCAGCCAACTCCATGATCTCACGGTAGGAGAACATGATGCGCCCAAAGGCGTCGGAAGCCGAGAGCAGCATGCGGCGGTTGGTGACGAAGCTCTCAGTGCGGTCGCCCATGTTCATGGAGATGTGGCCTGGCATCTTGACGAAGACGGGCACCGAGCAGAGGAGCAGGCCGAGTGCGCCCCAGAAGTATTTGATGACGAAGTCCTCCATGAAACCGTGGTAGAAGCGGCGACGGAGGATGTAATTCACGTGCTTGATGAGGGTGAAGTAGCCCTTGTCGAGTGTGTCCTTCTCAGCTTCGTGGCCGTGGTAGAGGGCGACTTCTTCCGAGTGATCGATCAGGCGGGAGTGCTGGAAACGGAACTCCCCCTCAAGACGGGCCTCGTCGGCGACATACTTGCCAAAGGGCGGTGTCAGGGCGCGCATGACGTTGGCGGAGAGCTGGACGAGGAGGGCCATGGAGACGACGCCTTCGCCGCCGACACTACGGGATAGCGAATGTGTGTAGATTGTCTGGCGAGAGATTAGCAGCTGAGCAGGCGCAGAGAAGAAGGCATGCCGCATACCATGTCCAGAATTGGCTTGGCCAGGTTACTGTACAGCTCGGCCAGACTGTTGGAGAACTTGGCGACATCGACCGCAATCAACTGGTCGGGGTTGTTTATCCTGTCATCGAGGGCGGAGATGCCGTAGAAGGTCAGTTTGGAGAGGTACTTGTCGTGGATGTGCTGCGTCAACCGCGTACGGTACTTGAGCGACAACTCGGCTTGGTGGTAGGATAACTGCGTTTTGTCAGTAAAGAGTGGTTCATGTGATCAGTCCCGGACACACCATTGAGTTCGTGAACGTCGCCGGTATCGCAATAAGCATCCACCACAGGATGCGCATCAAAAACTCCCTTCCGTTCCCCTTGACCAAACTCTTGACAATCGCACCATCCATCGCCGCGACCTTCAAACTGATCAACGTCCGGACGACTAGGAAGAACGAGTGACTGATGAGCAGCCGCGCCTCTTTACTCCTCCAACCCGGTATCACGATCTTCAACAGGCGCAGCAACGACCGGAAGAACTCGCGGTTCAGCTCGACCTTCTTCCGCTTCTTGGTCACGTCCTCGTCGGAGACGGCCTGCAACGGGGCGCGCGACTCGCGGGCGGCGGCGTCGCGTACCGACGCGGCTTTTTGTTCGGAGATGGCATGGCGGATGCGGTTGGCGAGGGCGACGAAGAGGGTTATCCACACGGCGCGCGAGATGCGCGTCCGGTTCGAGAGGTACAGCTGGGTCAGCTGGGCGATGAGATTGCGGATCGTGCGGTCGCCGGGAGGACTGATGAGGGAGACTTTGGATTGGGCGACCATCGTGGGCGAGCTGGGGCCCCCGCGAGAGGGGCGGGAGATGATGGGGAGATTATGTTCTTCCTCCGAATCGTCCTGGGTCTGTCCGGTGGAAAAGGCTTCGGAGAGGCGAAAGCGTTCGCGGAACGGGTCGTGGAGGGAGACCGAAGAGGGCGCTCTCGGCTACGTCACCGACAACAGATTGGGGGAGGATTGAAACCACAGCGCATTCCTATCAACGTTCGAACGGTTAGGATTATCGCAGGAAATCGCACGCGAAATATGAGTTGTAAGAAAATAGACCGTCAGCAGCCAAAAAAAGGATGTTATTGCGAGCCGAAAGGAAGCATGGCTGGTCACACGGCTCTCTTCGGACGAGGCGCTGGGGGCCGGCGCTGGTGCTTCTTCTCAGGTACCTGGCCCTGCCTTTGTTCAGCAACTGGCTCGCCTGTCCCTCGGCCCCGGAATGGCAGTGGACATCTTTGGTGCAGAGGGGGCGGGATCCAGATAAAGCTGGTGCTCTGATTGGCGAACCCCGGAACCCCGGAAAATTGTGCTGAGGCCCCCGTTCCCATGTGAATCGGATGCCGGTTGCATGTGATTTGTTTGGGGCAGAGACAGGATTGTTTGCATGTTATGTAAGCGGGACAGCAGTCAGTCGAGCAGCCTGAGGCGCATTACTGTTGCTGTGGCTGAGGCATGTTCAAGATAGACCATCAGCCACACCGCGGGGCAGCCATCGCCGACAGCCATTTGAATTTTTTCTTTTTTTTTTCAGTCCTCCGTTCCCCTCAGCAGTGAAGCCAGTAACTCCAACGCACTCAAAGTCGAACAACTTCTTCCATCCTTGCAAAGCACCAAGCGCAAGCCCATCGACACCGCGAAAATGTCTGACGACAACATTTCAATCTATGACGAGATCGAAATCGAGGACATGACCTTTGACGAGGACATGCAAATCTACCACTACCCCTGCCCGTGTGGCGACAAGTTCCAGATTGCGCTTGCCGACTTGCGCGACGACGAAGATATCGCCGTATGTCCGAGCTGCAGCCTCATGATTCGCGTCATCTTTGACAAGGTAAGAGTCTTACCGAATACAATCGCAGAAAAAGAGAGAGATAGAGAGAACTAACTGTGCCGCGCAGGATGACCTGCCCAAGGACCCCGAGGACGATCCAGAACCGGCCGTCGAGGAGGCTTCCGCCCAGATTCCCGTCGCTGCTTAGGATTCCAGTAGCTGCGCTAGCTTTGCGGGGGCGATGTGAAGATGACAGGCGAAGAATTCGGGAAGACGAAATAAGCCGCTCACCCGTATCGCGACACAAAGCATCAGTACAACGAGGCCGCCGAATCGACGTCCACCCGGCATGCCTTCAACAAGCCCCTGACCGGATGGTTCACCCGGCCCCGTCTCCGTGATACAAATCTGGGGTGCGACGGCGCACGTGCGTTACTCTCCGTACGGCCACGGCCCCTTTTTGACTGCGGAAAGGGGAGATTACGCCGGGATTGATACGGTCAAGCATGGCCACAGCATACGCGAGACTACGCTGGCTGTCCCAAAGTGGTAGAAAAGAACCTGGCGCAATCGGGATGATATACCCAGAAAGTGTGAACCGAAGACTGCGGTAGGTCGCACTTACCGAGACCAAGGCTAGGTTTAGTCGGGGATGTGGAAAATGCAGCCTAGAAAAACCGCACGACAGACGAGACTGCTGAGTCTAAGGATGAGACGCTATTGCCTGTCTGAGGGTCGTCATGTGTGGGATATTCGGCGGGATGGGCGAGTCGTCTGAATATCCAGCTTGAATCCAAGGGATACAAGCTTCGCGGGCCCAAAACAAATAATAAAGTGGTTTAAGTTGGTATTCTATTAATGAGTAGCAGTAGAGCTACTATGGATTAAATCATTAACCATCATGTGCAGAGGTTATCATCCAACGCCAATGCCCGTGTTCTCCAAGCCGTTAAATCATTCATCGTACATGTTTCCATAAAAAGTCCATGTGGAAAAAGAAGACATTAAAATCCCGCTTCGCTTTTTTTCCCTTCGTTAAGCATGATCAGATCCCGCCGTGATGGTTCCTTTCTCAACCCTATTTAGAAGAGGAAGAGGCTGGCGATACCAAAAGCGACGAGGCCGGCGGCGGAACCCTTGAGAGAGACCTTGTCGGCGGCGGCGGTGGGTACGGTGACGGGGCCGGTGGTGGTCGCGTTGGGAGTCGACGTGTAGAAGGTCTGAGTCTGAGTGGAGGTGGCCAGGGTGGCTGTTGCCGCATGTGTCAGTCTGCACACTAATACTTTCGCAATTGTGGAAAGAGAACGGCTAAGGGGGAAAAAACTCACTGTCGATGGGGGCGGTGAAAGTGGGAAGCGTCACGGCGGGTTCGGAGACGGAGGTGACGGACGGGAACGGTACGGGGGGCACCTCAATGGTGGTGGTGGTGATGCCGCTTGTGACCGTCTCGGTGCCGGCAGACACGGTGACAGTGGTGCTGGGTTCCGGCTCGGCAGAGGCCGAGGGCGGCACGGTGACCGTGGTCTCGGGGACGCTGGCGGTCACGGTGACTGAAGGAGTGGGCTCGGGGAAGACGGGAAGAGCGATGGTGGTGGTGATGCCGTCGGAGATGACGATGGAGGTGGTCTGGGCAGCGGCGAGGCCAGCAGCAGCGAGGACGGCGAAGGAACGCATTTTGAAGGTGTTTTAGGTAAATAGGGTGAGAGAGAGCCTTGGTTAATAGTTGATGTTTGGTATTCGGAGAGGAAGCGACTGCTTTAGCTCGAAAGGCTTTATTGGAGGCTCTTTGTTGGAAGTTCAAGAATGGATGTTGATTACGGTGGGATGAGACACAAGAGTAAAGAAGGACTCGATCTGGACGCAAGTGGACGGGGGAGATATATACTACGGGATTGTGGGAGTCAGGGTCTTCGAGATGTGTGATGATGGACGTACGACTGACTACGTACGGTTGGGCACATTGTGCGAGTCGGTGACAGCAGTGATGCCAAGTATGGCGATTTCTTTGCACGACATCATCTTGAACGAGGGGTGACGGCAGCCCGGGGTTGGCAGGGTGGTGTGAGTGGGAATGGGGAAAACTTCTGGTGCCTTTTTTGCCACCCATGTTCAGCCACATAGGGGTAAACTTGCGGCACGGCTGTAAAGCGAAGGTTGGGCGGCCGGGGGGTGATGGTAGTCGTTTTGATGGGTATGTGCATGCAGGGCCCAGCGAAGCAGGGCAGCAGGACCGTTTGCTTTGCGTTGCGTGGTGGTGTGGATGATGGTTGTGCAACGGTCAGAAAGACGTTGGTCAATCAATGGTGATGTGAGCAGGTGAAGGAGCCTGGGAGGCCTTCCTGGTGCTTGGTTCTGGGCTGGCCGCGAGCAGGGATGGGGACCGGTGGGAGGAGCCGAGGGGAAACGAAACAGGGTTGCGGTTCATCAGTCGCATTGGGCCGGGGTCGCCATCTGGGAAGAGAGGAGACCTGGTGGGTTTCCCTCTGGTCGATGGGCAGAAGAGAAGGCTGGGATATGCCGTGTTGAGTCGTGATGGGGACGCTGGGGTTTGCTCGGTGGCTGGAGATGGCTTCACTTGCGGCTCCAGCGCCGTTCTATTTGCCTTTGACCACCATCGCGGAACAATGCAAACAGACTCGACAAACAATGAGCACAGCCGCATCTCCCCTACCACCGCGTTTTGTTCTTCTTTTGTCTGGTCGTTTCATGTTACTGCCATCCCGCCTCATTGGCAGATTCGACGCAAATCAGCGTACTCTGGTGACAATGTTCTGACGATCACACCTCTCAACCAGTATCTCACTTAATCGACTTACTGAACAAACTGTCACTTCTGTCCGGACGAGCCAAGAGTGACGCCTGCCAATGGAACCCCTCTGCCAAACCCCCGCGAACTCGCAGAGTCTCACGAGAGCCCATATCGTCATTTCAGGCCCAGTAGAGATTAGTGAGAGTGACGACGGAGAAACCAAGAAAACAAGACCGCCGCGCAAACAAAAGCAGGATGAGACGAATTGCTGGTTTTCCCTCCCATCGCTAAGATTCGATGGTCGCACACAGTCCGACGGGGGGGTCCCAGCCAGAGCTGGGAGCTGGCCGCACTCACGACCAAAAAAGCTGGCGATACCCGATGTTGTGCTCTGTTGCGTCATACCCCGACGACGGCCAGCAAACAAACACTGAAGACGCCCCGGGGGGAAAGAAAAGCAAATGGCGGTTGCGTTCGGCTATCCCCTTGTGACTGGATTGGTCGGTCCGTTGCATAGCATCCCCCTCGTCCTTCTCAAGAGGCCTCTTCTCGCTCTGCCCCTGGATCGATCACATCATGTAGTGCCAGGGGTTTCACGGAGCGCGAAAGCCAATTCGATGGACGAAGCTCATGCTCGAGCTTGACTGGATGAACTGGGAGGTCCAAGGCGGAAAAAATAAAAAATAAAAATAAAAAGAGAGGCAGGGACAGGGGCCTTCGACAACTTGTCGACCAGGGTCCCAGCCAAGTTTTAACCACCCCGACATCGGGCTGCAGTTCTTTCCTCATCCAGTCGAATTTTCCTCGTCTTTCTGCACAGGAAAGCCGTCACCGCGTCACCCCCAGCCACTCCCACGGGAAACCATTTCACCAATCAGGACTCCGCAGCGGGCACGCACCAGCCACCTCGAACCAGACGTCTCCGCGCGCGCGCAACGATCCCCAACTTCTCAAGCCACCAGAGTTTGTGGTGCGTTTCCACGAATTGGGATCTCGGGAGCGATTCTCGCAGGTGGACAAGGCCGCGGCCGCCTTGGACAGACCTCATCGTGACTTGTCACGCCTGGCCCCCTCTTTGACGTGCCTCGGGCCAGCTGTTCCCTGATTTTTTCTTCACAGCCCGAAAAGCCTTGCTCTCAGTCCGTGATGCGACGTTACCGCACATACAGAGCTGTCTCCGGATTCTCTGTACAAATTGAACTGGTCGGGGTGCATGCTGCTTCTCTCCTGCCTTGCTTCCGCAGTACCCGGTCCCATCGCCAGGAACCGAAGCTGACTGGCGGTACTCATGTCGACGACTGTCGTTGAGCTTGAGACACAGGATTGTTGGAGAAGATTCGAAGGAACATGACCGAGACAAGTAGACTTCCAGAAGATGCTGAGAAAATTGACCTGCCAAGTTCCCGCCAAGCCCGGTGCCAAGGGTGCACGTTTAACCTCACTCCTGAGGAACTAGCGCAGAACATACTGCACCGTAACGACAAACACATCGACATTGATATCTATCTCTTATCTCGTCTCATCCTTTTTTGCCTTTAATTCTTCCACTCCCGCCCCAACAATGGAGAAACTCGACATTGTCCACAGCCGCACCTACAACCTCTCACGATGATTCCACATTCGCGAACAAAAAGTTCGGCGCGCCCGGAACCGCACCCTCGGCGTTGGGCGGGAGGTTCTCCACCACGGCCCCGGTGACGAGATCCGTGCCCTTCTTGCTGCCCTCCTCGACCGCCAAGATGGTCACCTCGACCAGGTTGGCGCTGCGTTTGAGGCCGTCGATCATGTCTACCAGCACGGCCTTCTCGTCGAACGCCAGCTTGCGCTCGAGGACCGCGTTGGCGGGCTCGCCCACCTGCAACCGTCTCTTGAGGCCCTGCACGAAGGGCATCGCCTTCTTCATCTCCCCCATCTTGGAGATCTTCCCGTTGAGCGCCTTGTCGTCGACCGACTTGGTCTCGGGGTTCCACATCTCCTTGAGGAGGTCGATGTACGCCTGCTGCCACTGCGGGAAGCGCTCGCTCATGAAGACGGTGAGCTTCTTGGGCTTCTTAGGATCGAACGACGTCTCCTTGCCCTTGGCCTTCTTCTTGAGCTGGAGGGACTCGGCCGAGTTGACGTTGGAGGCGGTGACGGAGATGTACTTTCTCGCGGCCGTAAGGGCGGCGTCCGTCTCGGGGATCTCGGGGAAGGTGGCCTGCTGGATGGAAGTAGGCTTGCCGAGGATCTCAATCCATACGGACTCGGCCCAGTGAGGCGCGACAACGGCGATGAGGAGACACTGGAGCTCGATGTAGCGGATGACGAGATCGTGGTGCATCTTGACCGACGCACTGCTCTCGCGGTAGAAGGACAGGGCGTTGTTGAAACTACGGACTGTGTTAGCTTGCTTCGTGAACACGTTTTGCCTAGAACCTACTCGTAGAAAGCGGCCTTGAGCGCCAGCTTGTAGGAGGTGTCGTCTGTTCCACATTAGTTGATGCAACTCAATCTCGATGCAGGAACGCTTACTGTAATGTTGGATAGCCTCCTTCGCGATGACGTTCATCTCGTTGTTGAAGACCTTGTCGAAGAAGTTGTACTCGCCCGTGCGCAGCTCGCTCTTGTTCTTGACGGCGTCCTCACACCATTCTCTGAGGGTGTAGAGACGCAGAATGGCCTGGTTAGCGACGTCCTCCTCGAAGTTGCTGTCACCGTTGGTGTCACCAGCATCAGCCAGACCGATACGAGCAGCATCGGCACCGAACTTGCGAGCGACATCCTGCAGCGTCATGAAGTTGCCGGTAGACTTGCTCATCTTCTCGCCGTTCAGCATTAAGTGGCCGTTGGTGCGGATACCTCTGGGCCAGTACTCAGGGGTGAAGATGGCGAGATGGATGTAGAGGAAGAAGGTCAAGTGGTTACCAATCAGGTCCTTTCCGGAGCTGCGGAGATCAAGAGGGTAGAAGTACTCGAAAGAGCGGCGCATGCTCTCCAGAGTCTCCTTGGGAATCTTGCATTCGGAGAGGAGCTTGTCGTCGAGATCACGGCGGCAGAAGACATAGTCCCAGACCTCATCGATCATCTGCTCGGCGCCGATGTTGCCAGTGCCCTTTTCTCTGCCGAAGATGTCCTTGTGCAGGTAGGGAGCAATAGTGTAGTAGGCCATGTAGATGGTACTGTCACTGAGAGACTCGACGAGGAACTGAGGATCCCAAGGAAGCTTGGATCCGAGACCGTAGGATCTCGCGCAAGCCCACTGGTTGAGCCAGTTGAGGACACCCTGGAAGGCGTTCTTGGTCTCGTGGCTGAAAGTGTTGAGACCCTTTCCGTCGGTGTTCTCCACCCATTCGAGGGCAGTATTCTTCCAGGACTCTTCTCCGTAGTCGAGGTACCACTGATCCATGAGCGCAACGATACAGTCGTCAGCGGAGCGACTGACGACCTTGCGCTCGGGCTCGGAGTAGGCGAAGGCGAGACCTTGGTCGATCAGGGACTGGCGGACCTTGGGCTTGGCAGCCTCGACAGACTCGCCCTTGAACTCGCCAATCTTCATCTTGCCCTTGTAGTAGCCCTCGGAGTAGGCAGTCTCCTTGGCTTTGTCAAGCTGAACGGTGTCTTTGGGGGACGCAATCTTGAGCTGTTCAACCAGGGTCTTGGCGATCATGTCACCAGAGGGAGTGTCGATAATGGGGATGATCTCAAGCTCGGCCCACTCCTGCTCGATGCCGTAGTAGGCAGCCTTCTTGCGGAGATCCATGGTCATGACCCAATCGGCAGGACTGTCGGAGGGGACGGAGGTAACAACACCGGTACCCTTGGTCGGCAGGATAGACTCCATGGGGAGGACGCGGACGCCGGCCTCGTGAACGGAGAAGGGAGCGTGAACGCGAGTACCAATCAAGGCAGATCCGTCGATATCAGCGGTCTGGTCGATGACGCCCTCCTGGAGGAAGAGACCCTGGTAGGCCATGTTGCGAGCCGCGCGAACGGTCATGATGTAGTAGTCCTTTTCGGAAGCCTTGAAAACACCGTAAGTAATCTTGGGAGACACGAAGACGGCGTTCTGGCCGTACATCGTCTCAGGGCGGAGAGTGGCGGGAACGAGGAAGACGTTGGCGTCGGCGGGCAGCTTGGCCTTGAGAGCCTCCTCAGCCTTGGGAGCCCACTCGAGGACCTTCATCTTGAGGCCGGTGTACTCCTGAGCACCGACACCTTCACCCTCGGCACGGTCGTGATCCATGCAGGGCTGGCCGTCCTTGATAGAGTAAATGGTATATCTCTTTCCAAACTTGATCTTGTTCAGCTCCTTGAGGCGGATCATCTGCCAGCGGACGAAGGCGTCGAAGTACGGGTTTGCGTCGGTGGTGATGAAGGATCTCCTCCAGTCTTTCGGGGTTCAGTCTTGTGCAGTTCACGACTGGAAGGTTTACATACCTATCCTGAAACCCAGGCTGGTAAGATCCTCCTGAGCGAGAGGAGGGAAGAAGGTCAACCAGTAGGAAGCGTCGGCGAAGAGATGAATCTCTTGCCTTGGGATGCCCATGGCCTCCATGATCTGGAATTGGTATTTGGCCTTGACGGTCTTGGCATTGGCCTTGCTCTTCTTGGTCGAGAACTTGGTGATGTCCTCGCGGGCCTCCTTGGGGTCGGCGGGCTTGTCGTCGACAATGACCTCCTCCTCCTTGTATCCCTCAAAGTCGCGGCCGAACCATTCGACCTCGTTCTTGAGCTTATCGGCGACGGCCTTGATGGGCATACCGGTCGCATGCCACCCCATGGGGAAAAGCGCACGCTTGCCTTGCATGCGGGCGACCTAAAGTCTGGTCAGCTTCGACTCTCCCGATATTCAAGCCATGGGAGAATCGTCTTACACCAGCGCTGAACTCGACCTTGGACACCGAGAACAAGTGGCCGGCGTGCAGACGGCCGTTCATGTAGGGGAAGGCCATGCATCCCATCCTGTACGCTGTCAACAAGCATTCCTGGAAACAACCATCGATTCCTCTCTTTCATACCATTTGGGCTGTTGCTTGCGAAGCTCTTCGGCGGAAATGGAATGCAGGGGCACCTCCTCGGTGGAGGGGGCATCGACCTCGAAGATCTTCTCCTCCGCCCACTTCTGTTGGTACTTCTTCTCGAGAGAGATGAGGAAGTCGCGCTTCTCGGTTCCCTTGAGCTCCTTGGTCTTGGAGACCTGAAGAGCCTCGAGGGCCTTGGCGGCTTCGGTAGTCATGATTGCGGGGTGATTTGCTCGTTCGAAGCAATTCGCCGAGGGACGAACCCAGTCGATCCAGTGGGAGGGAAGGGTTCTTAGGGACCGAGTTTGACTCCGGTATCGAGACCAATGGGAGTCACTTTTTTGGTGGCGTGCTGTCTTCGTTCCGGGGAAATCGGTCGCAAGACTTGAGTCACAACCGGCGCAGAGGAGACCAGATTTCGTCGCAGCTCCGATTGTTTTTTTTTTCGAGGCTGAGTGTGCCCCGCGATTTGGTGACTTGCGGTAATGGCGGGGTACTGTCGGGCCACTGGTCACTGGCCAGTCGCTGTTGGAGCGCTGTGGTCTGTTTCAATCGGTCCCTTCAGCGGTACGTACCGCCGGTCTATCGTCTTGGTTGTGGCTGACATGGGCTGCTTGTGGACCGTGGATGTGGCTCAGCCGGCCACCAACAGCTTCCCTAGTCGGGATTCCAGCCGGCGCATCGTCGAGATCAACCAGCCGACAAGAATTCGACTGTCAAGAATTGAGCCATCAGCCCGCCCTCCCTGACTCCCAACAGCAACAATTATGCTACCGACGCTGTCAAGGCGCATAGCCGAGACAGCGAGCCGCCGCTTCGACGTTTTCAGCAACCCATATCGGGCGAAAAAAGTCTGGCCTCCCGACTTCACGGGCCTCTCCCCGCAAGCGCAGCTCCGGTTCGAGAAGAAATACAAGCGACGCCTGGCACTGGTGTACGCACGACCGAGATGGGACAAGGCTATTAAGTTGCTTCAGCTTGCCACTGTCACTGGTTGGTGTGGAACTGCTTGAATTGCTTGTGTTGTCTCTCTAACGAGATCAGGTTTCCTCGGCTGGACTTTTCTCTTCTCTGAATTCGAGTTTTGGGGCAAGCAGTACCGCCCTTCGGAAGAGGTATGGTTCTCCTACTCCCCCGTCTAAAGTACGCCGGACGCTGATTCCCCCGCCAGATCCGAAAGCACTTCCGTAACCTCTTTGGCACCATCGACGCCGAGAAACGATACGAACGTCGCAAAGACGCGCCCGAGCCGTCCTCCGCCGAGTCTCCCAAGTAAGCCTGACGTAGGCGCATGCATTGGAAGGAGTTTTTGGCGTTTTGAATACCCGGCACAAAAGCCCATGTACAACATCATCCTCCAAATATAATGGTATCCCTCTCCAACGGTAGTACACATCTACCGTCCATGCCAGACAAAGTTGCTTCCCATGCCCAAACCACCACCGAGACCCGCACTTCTTCCCTCGTTGACAGGGCGCTTGGCCACGGTACCCTGCGCCCTGACACCAGATACGATCCGGTCGAGGTTTGTCTCGATGACTACGCCTCCCACGATCATTTCGCCCAGCGTCGCATGTAATGACTCGAAGTTGAAGATGAGGTCCAGCTCGCACACGTTCTCGAACAATTTGTCCAGGGCCTCGACGTAGACTTGGATTAGATCGATCAGGGCAAGGGGCGACTCCGTTGACGTGGAGATGACGATGAAGTAGAGGGTCGCGTAGTTGCGGTATGTGACGAGGGACGGGACATCGTTCTGCTCCTCGGACGAGGAGTGGGAGGTGCCGGAGGCGGCAAGGAGGGGCGGCAAGGGGAGAAAGTTGCAGGAGCCAGCCGGTCGATTCGAGACGAGGGTGAAGATTTCGGAAATCAGGCGCTGTTGCATGCTCGTTTCCTGTGACGATGTCTGTCAGTTTACCGTGGCTTTGCGACTCACCCATTTCGTCTGCTCGTACCAGCTGAGTGTAGAATTTGGTCAGCCTAGGCTGGCCTTGGCCGTTGAAGACCAGAAATGCGTTGATCATTGTGTTCTAGATCGACTGCGCATCCCGTCCTTGCGATGTTGACCTTGTGCGAGGGTTCTCTCGCGATTGGATGTGCTACCGTCAACGCTCCGGCGACGGACAGCTTGACGGTCTTTGGTGGGGTCCGTTGCCAGCCGCCTCACACTGTAACGCCCTGCAAATCCAGTCCCGGCCGCAACCGTGCCTCCCAAAAACCGAAGGTGCGTTGCAGTACCCGGCACATGACTTTCTGTCGTATCAAGTATTCCGCCCGGGCCAGCTTCCGTCCCAAGCTCTCGCCATGCTGCAACCGCTGAACCGAAAGCTGCGGCAGCTGCAGTGACGTGGGGAGGTCACAACGGAAGCTACCCAGCAGCACTTTCCTCTGCGTTTTCATCCCAAAAAGCGATTTCGAGATCTGCCACACCAAAAGAACGACTCTTCTCCTCGCCCATCCGCCTGTCGCGTCAATTCCTCGTCTTGATATCCAATCGTTCCGTCTTTCACCCATCAGCCAAGGAACAATGGCCCGCAGCAGCATCGCCAAGCTCTCCCGGGCAGCCGCCCGCACCCTCCGCACCTCGTCCACCGTTATTCCGCGCCGTTCTCCCGCCGCCTTCGTCTCCGCGACAAACCCAGCGACCACCGTTGTTGCGGCCCGCAAACTATTCACCACCTCTGCCGTTGCCACGCGCGGCATCATGCCTGACACAGACAATCCGCAGGTCAAGGAGACGCCCAAGGAGGACGTCAAGCGGAGTGTCGTGGAGCTTTCTGACGCAGAGTACCACGAGCTGGCCGACCAATACCTCGACACCGTCGTGACCAAGCTCGAGGATCTTCAAGACGCCCGCGAGGGCGTAGATGTTGAGTACGCTGTACGTCGCCCTCACGAATTGTCAATGTGTAGACTTTTCTATCCATCCTAAGATACCCCGGCAGTCCAACCTGGTCGGGGCTCTGCTTCCGTTTGGAGTACCGCAGGAGGGAATGACATGTACTGACTCAAACCACCTCCAGGCGGGTGTCCTCTCCGTCACCTTCCCCGACGCAGGAACCTACGTTATCAACAAGCAGCCCCCCAACAAGCAGATCTGGCTCTCCTCCCCAATCTCCGGCCCCAAGCGCTACGATTGGGTCATCGTCGGCGACTCGCAGAACGACAAGGAGGGAACCGCGGCCGGCGCTTGGATCTACGCCCGCGACGGCAGCACCCTCGACGACCTTTTCCTCAAAGAACTCGACGTGGACCTTAGCATAGCCCCGTCGTCTTACGGCGAGGACCAGACTCAGTAGAGTTCTACGATTTCGCGCGTTGGGTTCAAACTCTGGTGGGGGGACAGACGGCATGACGTGATGCCTCTTTGACAAGGGCCGGCCGTCCATCCGTCTACACGGGGCACGACGATGTGCTCTTGTCTGTGTGTGTGTATGTACTTTAACATGGCAATGGGGAGTTTTAACGGTGGTTCTGAGGAATAGGCAGTGATCCCCCGACAAAGGGAGGATCGATCGATGGGTGCAACTGGCATACCTAAACCGTGTACACAACCACGCTGTATCGCAAGCGCGTAACAACGCCTTCTCATGCGTCAGCTCATCTGCTGGATGCTGTCGCCCATGGCGTCAAACTTGACTTGGCAGGTGACACGGCGGCTCTATTCTTTAGGGAACGATCGTGGTCGTCTCATACTACAGAGGATGAAAGGATACAAGCTATTTTTTTTTACCGTATGAGTCGTCAAAATCACAACCGTGAAGCCCACAATG